>JXWZ01000822.1:0-156676 GCA_000956215.1 Anopheles farauti No. 4
TTCATATCGAACCTCCAGCATGGTACTTTTGCTCAGCTAGTGGCTTTGAAGGTGCTAGACATATCGGATAACAATCTAGATAGGTTCGACTTTGAAATTCTCACATCTTCCACGAAACTTGAGCAGATCTATATCGATGGGAATCGGCTAAAGTCGATCGACTATGAACATCTGAGGAAAACCTTTCCATCTCTCGCTCAGTTGGGACTTTCCAACAACAACTGGAACTGCTCGTACTTGATCAAACTAGTCCGCTACTGTACCGAGAATAAGATCACGCTGTATAAACCATCGTCTTCGGTACAAAATCAAACCAATGTGAAAGGTATCTACTGCTACGATGATAAGAATCCCCTAGCGAATTGGAACACCACTCTGCAGCAAATCGGGGTTCATCCACATCTTAACAACACCTCCGAGGACAGTGCGCTACAGGCGATGCTGCAGAGTGTTCTGAGCGATGTGCGGCGGTTTAGTGAAACTCATGCGAATGTCGCAAGCCAAACAACCAACCTGGAAGGTGCGGTGTACAATCTGACGCAGAATCAATTCATCCAACAGGGGCAGCTGAACAGCTTACAGCAGTCACTGTTCGAGGTTCGCTTGTCGCTGCTATCGAATCGTACCAACGGCAGTACCCCGAGTGTTACCAACGACGAACTACGACAGATGATCGAGACGGCAAACAATCTGACGCTCGATAAGCAAGAGCTGAGCGCGAAGAAACTTGACTTCAAACTTTACGAACAGTCGTTTAAGGTGGAAAAGGCGCTGGAAATAGCAAAGGAAAACGGTGATAAGCTTACAGCGCTGGCGAAGCGTGTGGAGCAGTGGATAGGAAACATTGTGGGATCTGGTGGTGGTGCGATGGGAATGCTTGGGCATGATAGACCACAACAGCAGCAGCAGCAGCAGCAAAGTGCACAACAGAGCGTTGGTAGTGAAAGTGGTCATCAAGGCTACGGACTGGTTATCGCAATGGTAGTGGTGATGATGTGTCTGATAGTGGGCGTGAATATATTTGTTATTTTAAAAATCTCTCGCAGACCGTTCACAATCGAACGCAAACGCTACACACACAGAGATAGCAGCTTAACGACGATCGTTGACAATGACATTTAGAATGGAAGGTGTGTGAATATGTGTATTAGAAGAAAAAAAATGATAAAAATAATAGAAACCTTGTTTTCAAAACCATTCCGACGATCAAATGCGCGTAAACAGTCTTATGTCACTATGGCTGCGTCACTATATTCTTGGTTTGTTGGTAGCATCCCAACGTGGACGATGAGAAATTCGCAAAAGAATAACAATATAACTTAGTGAATAAATATTACTATTACTAAATACTAACCCTACATAAACCGTAAAAATTATCATCTCTGCATACAATGAAACAACAAAAAACAAATAAATAAACGCAACTCGCAATGTCAACAAATCAATTCGTTTTATCGATGTCGATAATATTACACCCAATGCTCGTCCGTGGCACGACACGTAACATCGACGACAGAAGCAGCTCGCTCAGGCAAATTAAACATCCGTTTATTGCCCGGCCGGAAGTTCGCGTCGAAGCTGCGCACGCATATTTAAGTACTGCGTTTGACTTTCTAATTACACCGCTGCTAAGAACGGTTCGCGGTTCCGAGGCAATTGCATGCTGCAACCGCGTTGAGCTATGCTGCTTCCGAAAAACTTCCACCCGAGCGTGTGTCGGTTTTAATCAATTTATACCTACGGAACTTTTCGCCGCTGCGCTTGGGGTGGTAGCTTCCTGTGAGCCGTCATATGCACGAACACACACACACACACATACACACACACACATACTCATACGATACATACAAAGCGGTCCCAATCTAATTATGCGGTAATGTTATCGGAAGATATTAGGTGATAAAGTTTACGCGACGAAACTGTGTAATTTGTGCTCCGGTGCACGGTCGCCACCGGAAGAGCAGGTCCTAATTTTAATTATTTACTGCGGCTGCCATCTCTATCTTTGGGGAAGCTGTTCCGCGAGAGCTTTCCGAACATTCTCTGCTCAAAGGAAGGAGCGTTAGCGGTTGACTTTTCAATTTATTTCAATGAATGCAGTTTGATAGTATAACTGGTGCTTCTTGAGGTATCTAACTCGTTATATCCGATCGATGATTTATTTGACAACAGGATAGAAGCAATCTAATTAATTTATCTTGTAAATAACATGAATTATAGCCCCATGTTTTGTTGTGACCTTAGAGGAAAATGATTCTCTAAATTCTGACTGCAGTTTGCCCCGTTTTCGTTTGTGGTTATGTACTCTTTTTTATACTATTTAGAATATATACTTTTTTATACTATTTAGAAGACTCTACGGATGGTAGGAGCCCCGGTATTTTGGTGATAGTTTTTAACATTTCACCAACAAGCTCGTTCGCTCGTAACATTTCACCAACACTTTTAGTTTGCCATTAATTACACCCGCCAGTGAAATGGACACGAAAGTGGAGCGCATGATGGCTAAGTGCTTTAGCGTGTGGTGCTGGTTCGGTCGATTTCCAACAGGATCCCAATCCTTTGCTAAAGGGTTGCCCCGGGTGAGAGCATTTGGTGGGAGAATATTTGGGTACAATTATTATTTTCTGTGTTTCAGGGGGTTTAAATTAAATTTTGAACTAAAAGGTAGCAGAAGAAAAGGTGAAAAGCAGCCCGATACAGCTACAGGTATGCCACCATCGTGAAGTTTAAATTATTAAATCTGTTCAATCCATTTTTAGCGTTTGTTCGGACAGCTGTATCTGTACTTATTCCACTGTTCCACGTCCACATCAAACGTTCGCCCGTGGTTGTGGTTGTGGTGGGGCAAAAGAAAAACAAACAAGCTTCCCCGCTGTCATCGCGTATTGTGGTCCACACAAATGTCATTTGTGTGACAGCTGCGACACACGTTGGTTCCGAGTATTTTGTTGCAACGGTTGTAAACACTGTCAAAATGCAAAATGCAAAATGAAATCACTATCCAGAAACACCGAACCAGTATGTTCGCGGTGATGAGAACAAAAAGTTCATGCAATAAATTAACGATTTAGTAGTAATCGAAATTAAAGGTGTGATGTTCATTTTTATAAAAAGAACAAAATAAAAATAAATAAACAGTATTTGAAAAGTATTGCAAAAACCAGTATTGTCTGCTGCTGTTGTTGCTGTTGCTGCCGGACCAAGTGAAGCTTCCAGAGTAATCAAAGTGATTGTACAAATGTACAACGAAAAGCTTAAATTGAGAAGCATAAGAGTATGGTTGATTTTATTCATAGTGTACGCTGTGGAATACAAAAAAAAAAAACGATTCGATCTAAAGCTGCTTCCAACAAAAGACCACCAAAGCAAGAATATATGAGTACACCTCCTGTTTCCCGTGATGACCTCGATAAGCGCAAACAAGGCAAACATTGTAAGGATGCGCTCGCACCAATCACAACAACGTGTACATCGGAAGGGTCGGCTGGGTAGCGGAAATCGTTGCACATCACGGGGAAATTGGAGCTCGTTCATAATAGATTTATGAAGTGAACCCTTCGCTCGAAAGCGCACGGTGGTAGTTTCCGTTCCGGTGGCGAAACACAAGCCCGAAAGTCGACGCGTTTCGTGTGCTCCGGTGTGGAAAAAGAGATGTCAGTCTCACCACGAGCGGCTCAGAGCCAGCGATACGCTCAACGAACGAACGAGTAATCGTCCCGGGTGCACCGTGGCCATGGTGTGCGATTGATTCGCCCGGTGCAATGAAGTACACGGAACGGTGTAATCATTCGCGTGGAAGTGATTGCGCGATTGGTGCAGTGCAGGCAAGAAAGGGTTCCGGGGTTTTTTTTTTGGGGAGTTTGCCGAAAGGAGAGCGGCAATCCGTTCTCCGCGCCACTAAAAGATCACCCGTATGGTTCGAAGCTGTGGAGTGCATTTTTATCTACTTTAGATTCTCGCACACGCCACCGGAATAGATACGATATGAAACGGCACGCGAAGTACGCTCAAAATTCGTCACATTCCTTAGAGGCTCGCGCAGGTAGAATTGAATATTATGCTAATGCATCCACGTCCCTCGTATGGGAAAACTGTAGCATCTCACATTGAATTGACAATCGTTTTTCAGTGAACACATTGCGAGGCATAATTCGTTCTCATGATGCTACGTGCGGCAACGGTTACAGATTGACAGAAACTTATTGCTTCAATGCCTGCATCAGATGCTTTCTAAAATAGAGCCTCAAATCCAAGGGATGCGCAGGAAGAAGCATAGTTTTCATCGTTTTACAAATGGCTGTAAGTGTATCATATTGGCATAGGATGGACTGACACTAAATTTAAAATGAATAGTTACACTTATAGTGAAGTTCACTTTAAGGAGATGAACAAGAAATAAGTTTTTTTTATTCATCCCCTTATGATGTTGTGCAGATTTTGTTGAGTCAAAAACTTAATTTAGCTTGAGAGGTTTCAATATCTTTATATAAAATAAGATGGGGCTTTTGTACCTTCAAACTTGCTAGATCAATCTAAACAGTACGCTCCAGAAAACGTTCCGCATTGTTGAAGCGAAATAATCATTGCATCAACATGGTAGGAAAATAAAAGCTTTATATTTCCATTTATATCAAACAGAGAAGATACTTAGACGAGTGTGGAAAATTATTTTGCCACTTAAAATAACTCAATCAAACGACAGCTCATGCAAGAATCAATCAGTATCTTTTATTTTAATCTTTATCATCCTTATTTATTTATGTCAACGTAATCAAATCCGCTTCCTTTCATCGGTCTTTTTAGCGGACAGGACGTCGCTGTTCTTGCATGAAGAAATTTCAAATGAAAAATGTACAAATTCGATTGCTGTCCCTTTGCGAAAGGTTTTCAGATCAATTTCGGCACGCTCGCCGGCTTCGCCAATGGTTTGAAGCCAATTTTTGACCCTCCAAAAATAGGTTACGGTGAGCGCTGAGGGTAGCTCTTTAAGTCTAGACAAGAAATTACTCAATTTCCGCTCCATTTCCGTGTGCAGCTGGGAGTGATCCTGGAAGGCGCACGAGCACGTGTAGAAATCAATTTTATTTCACACATGCAATCGCACAAGTGATGCATTAAAATATTCATCTAGACGATAGTAATATAGATAGGCATGGTACAACTTGGTATGATGGAATGAAAACGCTATGAATGTCGAATAAAATCATAGCAAAAACGCTGCGATAAACATTGGTTGGTACGGACATCGATTCTCCTGTTTGCAAAAAAAAAAAAAACCACGTATGCTTAAAGTGTGAAGGAAACTGCGCGTTCGTTTAGGCCGTGGCTCGTAAGCGATCCATACCAACAAAACGCCCAGGGAATATACTGATTCCGAACGCTTGGCGCGTTCTAGATGCCACTCCAGCACAGCTGCGAGAAGAAAACGGATACTGATACTCGTACCGACAGGATTACTGTGGAGAGTTTACCTTGCGAAAATAAAAGCCCAGTCACGGAGGGACGATGTGCACACACAGAACAGTGTGAGTTTTTTTGTTGTTGTTCAACTCCTTGTTGTCTTACAGCCGCAGTTTTATCGGTACACCCTTGTACGGTAGTATCGATTGGAGCTGGCGCTGTTCAATCTAGATATTGGCAATCGACCGAAAGTGTCTATCCGGGCGGCCGACGGTGTGGGATGAGTCTCACCTTTTGTTTAATTTAGAAATGGTAATTTTGACCCCGAGGCGTGGCTCCACCAAGAGAGCAGGAACGCCGCAACGGAAGAAGCCAATCGCGTAGCCTTAAAGCCTGTAAACCAGAACAATCGCGCCCTCCGCCCCACACGATGTGAGTGCACGGAAGACAAACCAATTTCCGCCCAATTTGACCCGTGCAGGCACATATCAGCGTACCGCCACCGCCGGATTATCACCCGCCCATAATCATCGAATCTAATTAATTCGAGTTATTCATTTAACTCCGTGCGTCCGGGGAGGGAGGGAGAGCGATAAAGTTACAATCGCACCACATCGGTGCCGGAGGAAATCACGCTTAACGTGTGCCCAACGTGGGTGGAAGCTTTGGGGGAAAGTTCACCCCTGCCCGTAGCTCAACGATCGTTTACGCTGGGGATCTTTAAAATTGATTTTTCGTTGCGTACGAGAGACCAGGGACTGCCTTAAAGGTTTGGGTCATAAAAATGAGAATTTCGGTAAGAGAATGTGCCGCCGGATATGAGCGTACCGGGCCAGAAGCAGCAGCTGGTTACGCGGTGAGCTAGAGGATTAGCCACAGATGGTCATGTGTGAGTTTTACGAAAAAAAAAAAACCCGTAGAACAATGCTGCCGCCCGGAGTGAAAGCCACTCTCGCAAACCACTCTTTGGCCATTATAATTTATCATAATCAGGCTTTACGACTGGTTGGTGGAGGGACAAACCCAGGCAAAAGGTAGCCTCAGCCTTTTGTTTGCCACCCATTACGGTGGGGGAATTTAAACTCTCTTATCTCATCACGGTTGGGGGTTTAAAGTTTTTTTTTGTTATTGTTGGTTTAGTTTGCGAGATGGACACGTATAGTTTGGGGCGTTCGGTCGGAGTTTTCCCCTTTGGAGAGTGTTCTGTACACTGGACGCACTTTTCATGGTCTTTTCAATATGAGCGAGTATGTGCGTGGTAAGGATTTACGGTGACAAAAAGGTGCTTAAACTATTTGGAACGCTTCACATCCCATATATTACGGCTGTGCAGGAGCGTGAGCGCATCTTGGGACAGTTAATACTTGTCCGGACGCTGTTAAATATTTTAGTGGTTGGTTGGAATTCTTTTTACACTTTCCGGACGAAATGGATTCCTAAGGGGTTTTTTAAAGACAAATATTGCAAATAATAAAAGCATGGATATTTTTTTTAATATGGAAAGCAAAAGGTGTGCTTATGTGCTGCAATTATCTATTATGGTAAAAGATTATTTGTATTTGAATAAAAAGTAGTAAAATTATTATTATGTAATAAAAATAGGATAATAACCTGTTGTACAAGATAATTTTGAACGATAATAATGCAAGAACCTTCTATAATATTATCTTTTAACTCAACATGAATAAAGTCATCGCAATATGATTTGAGCATAATATATTTTTAAATTGGTTCATTCAAAAACTGACAAAACTTTCTTTGCATTGTGAGGGCGAGTGACTCTTTCTACGCGTAACTTGGTATTGTATTTTACTATTTGTTGCATTTGCGTTTTTTTAAATAAGGGTCGCGCATCACACGAGTCAAACTCAATCAAAAATATCATTTTGTTTTCAATTACCCTATGAACAGCGGGTTCGCATAAAAAAACTCTCTTCCCAGCCCTAGAAATGCCGTGGCAATCAACATTAATCACCGTTATTGAATTGCATCTGCAAACGTGCTAAAGATTATCATCGCTCGCACAGCCCGAATCCCGAAATAGCAACAAAAAAAAAAAGGATAAAATGAAAACTACAACAACGCTACCGCCTGTACAAACGAATACAATTTTCAATTTCCGGTCGATTATCTGATCCGATGGTGTTTGGTATTTCTCGTCGGTAACTTCACGAGCCGACCCAGCACCAGGCGTTCCATCCATCCGTGCATCCAACGGTGCATCTGGTGCGGCCAGATAAAATGGTATCACAAATTGAAAGATTATCAACCGTCCCGGATGAAGGTTCCAACAAAAAAATAACACAAAAAAGCGCTACGAAACTTGGCATTCATGAATAAAGAAGCGCGATCGAGTCGATAGTTCGGGGAGCGTGGGGAACTCCCTTTCCCTTTGACCGTGCGGTTTGGGGCGAGTGCATTCGATTAGTCCCACTTTTGATTGGCATATATTTTTAAAATTAAATAATACGGTAACACTGAAGACTGTGGCAAAATTAAAAACGATTTTGTTAAATTCATTTTATTGGCGAATAAATTGTGTTGATTGAAAAGGAGAGGAGATTGCGCATTTTTTCATTTATGCACAGTTTAGGCACACAAAAACGGAGTATATTTTGGGTTCTGAAATGAAAAACACAGAAAATTAAAAAAAAAAAAATTTACCGAAGAATGCATCATGTGAATGAACTAAACCACAGGCGAATGATCTGGAGTGTGGCAGAAAACTACTCATTCCTACATGGAGAAACTTTTTTTCCTTTCAATAGCTCCCCAAGCACCTGGTAAGTGCTGTGCCCGAGTAGCATTGAGTAGCAAAAACAATCCGAAAGTGACGAACAAAAACGAGCAGGACTTGATACGCGACCGCTTTAAATCTGTCCCTTTCAGAGTTTTGTGTGCGCCAGCGGTATTTAAGTGTCTGAGGAAAACTGATTAAATACGGAGTGAAAGGAAAAATGTTCGCTTCAGTTTCGCTGAAGCATCTTCTCCACTTCTGCATCCATTTCGTTTCGTGTGTGTGAATTATGTTCCATGCAAAGCGGGCACAGGCGGGGAAAAAAGAAGCACGGGGCGCAAATTATAGCTCGTGTCAACAACGGTAGAAATATGTTCCCCAGCCCAAAAGTTTGAAGAGTCTCCGTGGGAGCTTCGGCACACCGACGAAGTGAGTATGTGCGAAAAATAGTTCGTTGAATATATCCCACTTGCAAGTGGGATATGTAGGCAGGCATGAGGGAAAAAAAGGAACCTATCCGTGCATTGCCTTCAACTCGTCGGTGAGGAAAAACTTTCGAAGAAACCTCATCTGCCCGAACGGGGCGCAATGGGTTTTGTGTCGGTCGCGTTCAAGGCTACGCGATGAACGAGACACAAAAATGGTGAGCTGCAGGTGAAATTAAACCGGCTTCCAGTGCCAGTTCAGTTCGTGAGCCACCGCCCGGGAAGGTATGTCCTCCCGGAGCCTACCGACTTTCGGAGATGGATTTATGAGCAGAAATGCGAGACAGCTATCAAACAGGGTGAAAGAGATGGCAGGAAAAAAGGGAAACTCAAGCGACCTGGGTAAACTCATCTTTTGTGAAGAGCGCTTTTAAACTTTTTTTTTAACGTGAGAAGCCTTATGCATTTGCTTGCTACTGGGAAAGGATAATCAATTCGTGCAAATGGAACAAACCCAAAATATTGTTGCATTCTTTTCTGGTTTCATTTCTGCACCGCCGGGTTTTTGTTTTTAATAGCAAAAAAAATTTAATTTGTTTTTTTTTTCGAATTTTCTATGAAATATTGAATTAACATGGGCTTAAACATTGCAAACATATGCTAGAAAGGTAGATCATAACATAAGTCACCGTGAAGGTTTAGTTCTGATAATTCTGAAAGAAAATTTAATTCCAACTTAATAATTCAAACAATATAATAAAATATAAGCGCTAGTTTGCTAGCTAGTTTTGTTTTAAATTTTCTTACTGTAAACTCTTACACGCAATCCTTTAAAATCCAGCTGAGAAGCGACCATTTCATGATGGCATGCTTTCCCCAGAACAAATCATAAACCCACAACTCAACGAGTGAAAGCGATTAAAGCTTGCCATGGTAGCAACGACACGAAGAAAGCTCATAAAACAACCCATAGCCAAGTGGTTGGAATGACATCACGATTGAAACATACACACCACAGATAAAAACAAATAACAACAACTAGATACCGATGCAGCGCCAGATGCCTGCAGAAACGATTTCTGACCAGTCGAACGGACTGTAGCAACTTTTCACAGGGGCTGGGGCGGAAAAAAAAAATAATGCAAAACAAAACAAAAAACGAGCCGAGAAAGCATTTTCATTATGATGTCAACCCGCTGCACGCCGCCATGAATAACAAACGAAGCATCGCTGGGGCGATGACTCGTGCCCGGAAGGGCAAACAAAATCCGCCTGCCGCTCTCCTCACGCCCACGAGAGGAGAGTGAGAATATTTCAATCAACCCATGCGTATGAAGCGCGTCCGTAGAAGATGAAAAATTCCTCCACGGAGTCGGGCGGAGGCAAGCAAATGTTGCAAAAGCATCAGCAACAGCGCGAAGGAATGCCACTAATACAATTGGAAGGCGCGCAGAAAGGATACTTTTGCTTGGAAGCAGGCTTTTTTGTTGTTGTAGTTATTGTTGCACGGAGTGAAGAAACACAAATGTGAATTCCCAACAGCGACAACACCTCGTGCTGCATCTCTAGCCCGGAAGATGGAAAAATGCGTGCAGTGAATAATGAAGGAATTTATGTTGCTGTTTAAGATTTATTTCTCATGTAAAGGTAGTTCCAACGGCTACTAAGGGGTTTATTTTCATCCCGATGAAAAAGAATGTTGAGTGGGAACGGGTTGCTGGAGTGCAAAGTTTCACAGTATTAGTTTAATTGTTAATTGTTTGTGTGAAGAAAATAATCGGGTGAATGAAATAAAGTTCCTCTAAGGGTGGCTAGGTCTCGTTTGATGTTGATTTAAATATGTTTCGTTTTTAATAATATTTCTGCAAGAGGGCGTTAGCACAATTCAAGTGCATTTAAAAGCCTTCGACAGTCACATAACACTATTTTTTGTTGTTGTATTGTGTCCAAAACAAAAATACGAAATTTGGTAGGTAGTTTCAAATTTAACCGGCTTATTTATTATATAAAAAAATGTTTTTTGTTCCCTTTAAATTTTTTACACAATTATTGTTATTTCAAAATAAAATAAATAAAAATCCTCCAAAACATAAAACAAATCGTGCTTGTTTCGTATTTTTGATGAATCCATTCCCCATTCCAGGGGGATCCCGCTATCTAATCGAAACTCGACGCCTCCTTAATCCTTCGGACTAACTGCCACCCTTAATGCAGTGTGCAATGAAGCGAGAATGAGCCCATGAATAAACATCATCATGAGTTTATCTTGCTCATTTTCGGGCGTGATAAAATTATCATTTCTCTCCACGTGGCAGCGTTGTGTTTGTTGTTCGGGACTCGGCACTCGGCGCGCGGCGCAGGGCCCCAATAACTTAGATTGATTATGAGCGTTCGAACCCGGCCAGCGCGAACCCGGAAAGGTTCGGTTGTAAAACCTAAAGAATCTTAACACAACAACACAATCGATTCGGTTCGCAGCTGCGGTCGGAGAACACAAAACGTCGGCAAACAACTGCTGGCGAACGTCTTAAAATAGCGCACCACACACGTGCCATCGGGGAGCTTTTGTGTCCGACGCGTTCGTGGAAAGCCACTTTGCTACGATGGCGTTTTAAGGGGTAAGAATGGCACGGAATGGGTGGTGTTTGATGTTTGTGGCCGCAGTGCGGAACGAAGCAGCGTCGAAGCACCGCTTGTCCACAACTTGGATCCATTCGAAAGTGTCATGTTGGAGCAATATTTAGCGATAGAGAACACCATTTCACCCGCTCCTGTTCAGCTTCGATTGCTGCGCCATTGCGGCAGCGCCAAAGCGGTAGGCAGTGTGGAAAAGGGGTTTGGATTTGACAGCAAAACTGTTGACATTTCATCTTAACGATCGTTCAGGAGCTAAGATTGGGCTACGGGAATGCTGTGACGGTGTGTTTATAAGTATTCCTATACGTGTATCATAAAGTGTAGGCTATGAAAGGAGCGTCTTAGATTTGCTGGTATCTATTTTTCCATCTTTTAATAATACTGTTGAGATCCAACGTTTTTGTTAATCTAAAAATAACAAAAAAAACTATTCTAATTCATTCGTTTAATGCAATATGGATCATTTTCGTTGTGTTTGTGCACATTAAAATAACCGTTCAAAATCATTAGCAAAACTCGTAATCGAAAAACGTCACCGAAATGCTCATCTTCCCTTTCGACAGAAACAGAAATTCATCATGTCTTACGTGATTTGATCAGTTTCCACCACCTGAGAGCCATTACTATCGCCCAGGCCACTATCAAAATGATACCCATCGGTGGAGCATTCTTGCACTCTTCCTCGCCTTTGCTCCCAACGACCAACCTTCCTCCGGTGGGAAAAAAAAACCTTTACCGAAACGAAGTGATACTTTGACGCAGAAAGTTCCCAACCTCATTACAAGGTAACGATAGTTGCGGGAACTTTTAATTGAATCCATAAATTTTCTCCACTCACCGGCCACCCCAGGAGACAGGTTCAGCGGGTTGCCGAGTCCAATATTTTGGTCAGCGGACCGAACTGATGAATTCTTCGCTCGGCTACGCCGGAGTGCGGATGGTTTCACCGACCGGTGCAGTTGGGAAGTTATTGTGATGGAAGAAGACACATTTCAACACGCTGGCTGGGGGCAGCAGCACCGGCCTTCTGATCGGGGTATGCAGATGAGTGAGTAGTTCTGGTTCCGGTGCTATGAACGCGCCGTTTGGGCATGTTGAATGACGTTGTTATGTATAATAAACGAATAACTTTGGTTCAGTTGATGGATGGAAGAGTAAAGTAACTTCCATGCTTTCACCACCGATTCTCAACAGTCTTTTATGACTTACGTGTTTTATTTAAACATGATTTTTTTTCTACGTGTTCACGAAGCAATATAACGCTGCTGATGGATCTTTTCCCACGTACATTAGTGTAAGCGTAAAGTTAAAATAAATCAATATTAAAGGATGAGTAAAACTTCAATTGCAGAAACCAACTTACGAAGGCAAACAACCTGCTTCTCCGCAATGAAATGGATGCTCAAATCACAAGAGAATAACGTTTAGGGGACGTTAAATAAATAAATACTACGTCCCGAGTTCACTAGTTCTGCGGAATGCATATAAAAAATGCACTTGATCCGTTTTTTGCCATAAGGGAATAGAACTTTATTCTTCAGAGTATGCGAAAGTCATCCGAAATGGGGCACGAGTATAAATAGGGCACAAGCGATCGACTAGAGTACATTGGAGTAACTTGAATCATGGGAAACTTATTAAATTTTTAGGATTTTACAAAAAGTAACACTATGATTTAATTTTACGTTACTCAATGCTATTTTTTGTGTTTTTGTTTTGTTTTACAACATTTACAACAGAATTTTTTTTAAATCAGATTTTCAACAGCTTAATACAATATTAAATTTAATAAAAAAAATTTCATTATTTAAAATACCTACACCTGAAATGTAGAAATTGATTATAGATCTGCTCAATCTGTTTTTTTTGTTTAACCCCACTTAAAATGTCATTCAACCTTCATCACAGGTGATGCCAAAAACCAACGATACGGACGATGCTTCCTAAATATTTTGTTTTTGTCGAAAAACATGTTTTTTTTTTGTTTTCAAAGGCGATTGTTCGAGCGATTAAAGGATAATTACAGGAAGGCTTTCTAGAAATGGTTCGAAAAGATTCGAAGGAAAATTTGAGCTCTGTTTGGTGTTTTGGCCAACGGCAGTCTGCTCAAGTGCTCGCAATTACTAATCGGAAGCGTTTTTATTTCGACCGTTTTTTTATCTCATTCAATTCCAACGCAACAACCCTTCATTGGCTTCAGTGGGTGAAAGCACTGGAGAGTCTATTTATTTTTATGCCCTCTTCTACGAGCTTCGGCACCGCTGGGAGGCAAAAAGTGAATCCAACAAAGCATGAACTTCCATTATCTCTCGCATATAATGTCGATGTGTGTTTCTGGCAAAAAAAAAGAAATAAAAAAAAACACAAACGAAAGCAGCTCGCTGCCGTAACGATCGTAGGCCCGCCCAAAAATCAATCTCCGGGTGCTTTGTAGTTAATCGCGCTTTTATTATACTTTTTTACGGTTCTCGTATCACCACAAAAGCGCGTCGCGTCGCCATTAGTGCCGCGAGGGGATTGTGTGGATCAGGTTTGTGTAACTCCCCTGCCCCACTTCCCATCCCCTCCCCCGGCAAGAGTTTAGCCAAAAGACTGGCTCGCGTGCCACGAACCACACCGCCAAATTATGCGACTCATTCCACGCGTTCTATTGTGCGCGGGACCTACTAATAGATTAATAAACGGTGCGGTCCGGATTTCGTGCAGGAAACTATGCACCCCAAGACGACGGCCTAGGGGTGGACCATCGTGAAACTATCAATCATCATCTACCGGGACGGGAAATTGCCGGAAGTACCCACGGTCTGTTTGTCTCGCGGTGCAGGAAATTTCACCCGTCGAAGGAGTCAATTTTTCATCCCGCTCATTGCCTCCGACCGGCCCATCGACCGGTGCTTTCGTGCCATATGCTTGAAAATTCAATTAGTAACGGCTGGCGGACCGGGGCAGTGCCTAAATTTGACTCACAACCGACACAATGCCGATCAGGGCGTCTTCGAATGGAGTTCCGGCCAGCGATCGGTTCCGGTGCCGATCTAGCCAAAGCATAAAGTTGTCGCGTCATGCAGGATGGCTAATCTGGTCGGTTCGGTTTCGGTTTCGGAAGGACTCCAATTACCACACCGAGTTGGATCGAGCTTTTCCTTTAGAAATTAACATCCATCGAGTCGAGACGAGAGAGGGAAGCCGCGACGTCGATGATGCAGCTCGTTTCATTATCGGTTTCGGGGAAATATTACTTAATTTGTCTTACTTGGAGCACTTTTCATAAATCATCTTTCATGATAAATCACGCCGGCGTCGGTTTGCTCACCCGCATTGGCGCCGTTGGGAGAAATATCGATTTTCACCAGCATCCATAGTTGAAACAAAACAATTTTTATTGATTAGTGAAAATTTCCCCCAAATTTCATAAGGCATGACAGTTTTTGCATGAAACCTTTCATTCCACACGCAATTTACTTCCGGCAGCGCCGCGTCAAAACTCAATGACTAATGGGTCGCGTCATCGCGTCTAGGCGTCCACGACTTTCGGCGTCCTCTGATTTATTTTCGTCCTCTGTTTGCACAGGGCGGTACGACTTTTGCACGTGGGCCCGCTTAAATTGCGCCCGATGATTTAATACAAAACCGACCATATCTCATTTTGCAATGATTGAGCTGTTGCGGTAATATTGATAAATCAAATGGCACCCAAAAAGCCTCGTCGTCTGTGTAATGCTGCATCGTTTTGCGGTAAACAAGCGTCCAAGTTGGGGGAGAGGGAATGCGAATCGTTTTGAGGTTCCGAGGGTGCAAATTTACGAAGTGATTCAAACGTTCCTCTTCCTGATAGCAGCGTTCCCGGTGCTAGCTTACGTTCGGTAAACTTTAGAAGCATCGATAAACAGTTGGTTAGAGTGAAAAATCAACATTTGCGAGATCATATTACAACCACCGCTTTGCGAGTGGATAGTGCCGTTTGTTTAATCAATAGTTTAGTTTTGCAAGTCTGATTTATTATCTTCATTATAAAAAGCAAAAATTGTTTCATGGAAAGGAAAACGCTAAGAAAATTGACCGAATTGTTGTTTTATTAGTTTTTTGTAATAATTTTTTTACGATAGTACTTGATTTTTACAATTGTTTTTCAATCTGCTGGTAAATTTTTTTGTTATTTTCTTCCCCCATGCAAATGATCGTTTCAAGTTGTGCTGGTCACAACAAACTAATTACAACCACACGTTCGACTTTTTCATCAAATCTGTGGTGTTGACTTAGAGCAGCGAGCTTAGAGAAGTTTCGTGACGACAACTAAGGCAGTGTCTATGGCAGTGTTCTTGGGACACATATCGGACCAACATGCAAGACTAGACCAATATAAACTAATTAGGAAAGTTTCGGGATCGATTTTTCGCATCAGCCAACGTCAGGCGCCAAAGAATGTTGTGTCGTTTGCAGCGGTATCTGGATGAACATGATTGAAAACAAGCGAAATGATAACGTTGCTTACAAAGTCCAGCATAACATTGTCATACTCGATTAAATTTTCTTCCCGTTTTGCACTTAATATGATCCCTTTGCCTCTATCCCTTTGATGAGACACCATATGCATTTATATTTGCGATTCAGGTGGATCAAACCATCCCACTTCCCGCACTATACCTTATGAAGCACACGTGTAAACGATCGATTTAAAAACAGCACCGAAAGATAAATATTGACAACGACGATTTGATGGCAAACGATGATGAATTTATTGGATCGTTTGGAATGTATATTTGCCAACCACTCGCCATCGAATGTGATTGCAGTGCGTTAAAATATGTGACTCATCAGGGCCGGCTAATGATGATGGATCGCGTCCGGTAATTGGTATCGTTAGCTAATTTTTAATTTATGAACGTGCATGAGGTTGACCGGCGTGCCGATAATTTATATTTTTTGCGTCATTTTTTTTCTCTCGTAACAGTAAGGGTATGATTGGTTCCATTCAATTTTAATTAAAACAAGCGACAAATCAATTTCAGATAAAAATATTCCCCACCGACACGCTCTGTGTAGTCGGGGTGAAAAAAGTAATTTATGCCATGACTGAAAATTCAATCTTTAGAATCTTGTCAGAAAATTTCACCACCAAATGCTAATGCGCTGATATACGTCGTTCAAACACGTTCACCATATGGCAGTGGCAAACAAAAGGTTCGTAGGCAAACATTTTCCGAACTTTAAATCACGCAGATGTTGCTTTCTTTGGCATTTCACTGCGAGCATTCGTTGCGACGATTGCTGCCGACACTTTCGGTAATTTCACAAGACGCACCCGTTGATGTAATTGTGCCTGGGAAAGGTACGGGAGGGATGGGTTTTCCATGAACCGCACGGTTTTGATTGCAATCGGATCGTTGTTACTTCTATCAACCGACCCATCGACCGTCTGGGCTCACATTCCAAGAACGTCCCAACAAGACGCATGGTCCATGAAGCGTACAAAAAGCGTGGAATTCGAATCCGTTGCCTTGGAAGCATATGTCAAGTAGAAACATTACTCTGCGGGCCATATTTACGGTCATATACTCCACCGCGGAGGCTCGTCTTTCTATTAGCATAAATAAGACTCATTCATTCTCGTGACCACTTGGTGTGTTATTATTTTGGATTCGCGAGGTTGAGCGTTGCCTGCGTTGGCATCCGCAAAGCTTTCGCGTTTTTTACGGTTCCACGGTTTAACTGTTTATTTTTGGTACGTTTCCCGTTGATTTAAATGCAAGCATACTGAATCGTATAGCACCCGCGAAAGAAATATTATATTGGCAACGGTATTCGCACGACTTGTGCCTTGAACAGGTTATGGGGTACAATTTTATGTTTCGACTGTTAGAAAATCAAACAAATATGTAGCAGATAATTCTAAATAAACCTTATTTATTCCTTTCTTGACAAAATAGTGTGTTTATATAGGCTAAATACTTGACTAAAACAAAATGTTGTGATGCATTTATTAAAATGAAATTGAAATATATTATTTACGACCTAACAGCGCTTTCTATCGATGCTTTTTGGTGTGTAATTTTCTTTTAACTTATTATAAATATTCAAAGAAACTGTACCAATATGTCAACACACTATTTTTCCAGGTTTAAGCTTGGCAATGTCAATGATTTTAAATCAAATGCGATTTTTAAAACCAAATGCGATTTTTAAAACCAAATGCGGTTTCTAAAACCTAATGGTTTTTAAAACAAAAACGACTTTTAATGTTGAGCAATGGTATACAAGTTTAAAGAATATTTCTAAGTAACATTTCTATCCTTGGATTTAATTCCTGCGCATTTTTACGTTAAGTGAACACAGACGCGTCATGCTTAAACGCAATGCGTATCGCTCAACGCGCTTATTCTATCATTCTCGTTTCGATCGCTTTATCGCTTCCGAACTCGACACACGCTCGACACACGATAGTATACATAATATCGTACATTTTCATCGATTTCCAAATTTTCATCGATATGTTTTTATAACAATCGGTACAGCTAGTAGGTGTGATATAAATTATAAGTCAAATGATGTTTTGTTTAGTACTTAACACAGCGTCATCAAATATTTGTTTTGCCAAATGAATACCATTTACGTCGTACGAAAAAAGCCAGCTATTAAAATATCAAACGATTCATCACGGGATGTACGAGTCCTCAGCTGCACGGTAGCCACCATCTGCTGTGCATTGGAGCGTTTATTTAAGTGAAACGATCCACACCCATCAGCACGATGGTCCTAAATAAACTCACCTTAAGGCACTCAACAGAAACTAGCACGATAGCTACCTCTCCACCTGGGCGGAACAACGTGCTGATTACGAGCGTCGATCGGCTGACAGTGCTGACGATGACGGAATCCAAAGGTGCATGCGTCCGTAAGAATGCGGCAGGGCGTTTATTAATTAACCCTTGGTGCGTGCCCATGCGTCATCGTACATGGCCTTTTGTGCTGGTGTGTTGTAGAAAGATGTGTTCTGACCGTCCCGCTTCCGGTGGCTTTCCTTTTGTGGAACGTAATCTCGTCACCGGAAGAGCGAGAGACCGGATGATTATGAAACGTGTGCCATCGTCCGTGTATGCCGACGGATAAATACAGCTGGGTAAGAAACCTGTTTGGTCCTCCCGGTGCGTTTCGAGTCCCGGAAATCGATGGAATCTTTCCCAGATTACAACCACTGTGCGGGTTGCGCCGGCATTGTTGACGACCGTTCCCACCGTTTCTGTTGACGTGTTGCAGGGAAATCCTGTTCCATCATCCCTTCCGTGCCGTGTTTTTTTTTGTTCTTCCTGTGGTAAACTATGGTTGGGCGCGAAGGATGCCGGAACCAGGACGTGACACACGCGCCGTGACGGTGGGAAAGATTTATCGCCAAACAGTGGCTCCTTTTCACCCGGTTCGGTAGACGGTTTGGCGTCCGGGTCCGGGTTTAATTTGTCGTGTGTACAAATTTCATCTGGAGGAACCGGGCGGAGGGATCCTCCGCAATCGTGCTCAGGTGACATTCATTCGTCAGTAATGATATATCCTTACGGGACCGGAAAAGGGCAACGATGGGTTTGCGTGTTCGGTCGGGTGCAAACGCATAAGTTGTTGTGTGTGGTTGGGATTTTGCTGGAAAGATATCGAAGGAGACGCCTTCCCGGCTAGGAAATTTTACGGTAGGGAAAGATGTTTACCTGGCGAAATAGATATGAATTGAAACTCCCGGTGATCGCCATTTTTATGCACATATTTTATTACGATGAATCTTTAAATGTTGTTTAAAATCAATCTAAATTTTTAAATAACACAACAACGTGCAGCTTTTAAGTTTAATTTTATGTTTACATCTCGATCCCATACTGTCTCTACTACTCAATAATACTCCCTGTCACATGTCTAGTAAGGTTTTGAAACAGGAGTCTTTGGCAGATCTCATCTTCCGTACTATGAAATTTCTGAAATGTTTCTTGAAAGAAAATGTGAGAAAAATGAAAAATGTTTCATGAAAAATTTGATAGCGAAGTTACGCTCGTAGCCTTCAGGGAGGTTTACTAGAATTGATGAAAATTCTGAGAAGTAGTTTGTAGTTATGATATGTAATTATGAATTCTGATTACTTGTTATGTACTGACAGTTGTACGCACCTGAGCTAAGCTTTCAAACCCAGGTACTCATCACACATTGCCCTTCGGCATGCAGAAAAGCTCTCCTGGAATCGTCTGCTCAAAATTCTTCGAATGCAAAATGTTTCCTCCGAGGTGGTACGTCACTTTTGCTGATCTCCTCTGGCCCTGGAAATAGCACTCGGAAATGGATACCCTCAATTTGCAGCTGACGTTGCGTTGATCGGCTGTCAAGTGGTTTGACCTGTCGCTTTTCGAAATCCACTGTTGGTACACGTTCAAGGGCGCGCGCACGTTGCTGGGCGAAACCGAAAACCAGCTGGACAATCACTTTTTTCTTGCCCGTTGTGTCTGGGCGATCCTTTGCGCACCGAACCGTCGCAAGGTATATGTTTATTTGTCGTAATTTATTCCATCAACCAGGGTGGGCAGATTTGAGAATTGACGGCTGACGTTTGGAGAGGTTTTGCTCGCTGCCGTCCGAATGTTTGGCGACCTTTATCGAAAATCAATCGAACATATGTCGTCGTTTGTTGGGAGGCAGGGTTTATTTTCTGGTTGGCACGTGGGTCCTCGACCCAAACGCTCCTTGATGGTGTACGTGATGCGTGACCTGTGCGTACTTGGTGGCTGATCCCCGACCGTCTGTCGCACCCCAATGGACCAAAATGATGGATCGAGACGGATGGCGATAAACAGTTTATACAGGCGATGAGAAGCGTCGCTTTTACGCTGACCAATACGGTTTTGTGCGAGAGGGTCGTAAAAATGGCACATATTAAATTTGCCACTAACCGAAAGGATCTAGGCGAAGGAAATACACCATACTTGAGGATAATAAACCTCTTTAAATTTTATCTTATATCGATCCATAGTAAACGATTTTTCATCACTACTTGTATACGTCTAACGAATGTTCACTAGTGTAAAAATCCTGCAAAAAGTCCCTGTGAAAGAAAAAAAATGAAACAAACTGTAACCATTACAGTCTTCCAGACACAACCATTAGAACGTTTGACTGGAACGAATCTGGAAACTGTGCTGCGGTGTAAAAAGCAACCTCGCTCGCTACATCCACCCATTCGAAACATATTGCGAATCGATTTCCCCCACGTTTTCGTCACCCGATTTCAAGCCACGTGCCTGGTGACCGGCAGCAAATTTCCAACTATTTCCTTGCGGTCAATCCTCCCTCACTTGCCCGTGCGCATGAAGTATCCGTTTGATTGGCTTTTCATGGTCACCGTTTTAGCCTTTGGCTCGTCTTTCGCATGCAGTATGTTCTTGGTTCTCTTGGTCGTCCGGCCAGGGATATGTCCAGTCGCAGTCCGGACGATGTTTTCTCGATGGCGACATCGGAATCCAGCGCTAGGTGGAAACATGTTGAATTGCTTTTTATTGGGCTTTCCTCTTTCTCGCCGGGAGGCAGCTGGAGCTCCACAGTTTCCTTCTGCCCACAACGTCATCACCATTACTATCATAATCAACTTCATCGTTATCGTCAACATCATCATCGCTGTCGTCCGCGCTCGTAATTGCGGCTGTCAATCGTTGTTCGTAGTTTTCATCAACCTGCTCCCGGTTCGGGATGAAAGGTGACGACGAAAGCGAAACGTAACGTCAGCGAAATTCGAGCGGCAGTATCAAACAAGATTTATTGCACCAATGAAGCGTGCTTTTTTGGAATTTGTAGTGTTTGTTATTAGGTAAGACACTTAAAGAAGATATAGTTCTAATTGAGGAACAAGTAATGAAATTGAGGTAGAAAAACAAACCATTTACACCGCATATTCTACTGGCAGCGACACTTCAATCACTCGCTACTGATAAACATCCTTACACAAAAGCTAGCACGTTGCGAGATCTGATTGCAGTGAACTCAGTTTTCCGTTGAGTTATCGCGCAGACAAGTAGGAAATTGGAGCATAATCGATTTATGGCAACGAATGTCACTGTACTCCGCAACCTGGGGGCTACTTTTTCTCACTTTCTACAACGAATCGTTTCCTTCACCGTTCGGAGCGTCACATCACAGCCTGCGATAGCGATGGAGTGCTACCAATATCTGAGAAAAATATCCATTCATTCATCACGAAACGTGTGCCACCAAGAAACCTTCAAAAGCATGAAGCTCGACCGATGTGGCAGGCAAGACGATACAGCAATCCGGGCCGGCCGGTTCGTGAAACGTTGCCTGGCAACGCACAACGGTTGGTTGTGCTGGAAATGATTGGACCAAAACGAATCATATTTGGCAGAATTTGGAGCGTACAATTGTCTGCCATCATGCCGGCTGACTGGACGGGATTGGCCCGGGGAGGAAATCCTGATTGGGTACGGTCGGATCGGAACGAGAAATCCGTACGTTGATCACATTTCGGTAACGTAAGAAGGGAGGGGAAAAAATGCGAACCGAAACGGCCGTCTCCGATGTAGTCACGTTTCAACTTTCCTGGTCGTTGTGTGTTCGATTTTTGGGGATACTTATGTTATGGTAGGGTAAAAGAGCTTCGGAAGGATTTAATTAAACACGAGTATGTGATCGTACCTGCAAACGTTACAATGGACTTTTACCAGCGCGTGTTTCTTTCAATCGTTTTCTCGAATGTTCCATACGGGGGTGGAAAAATGAATCAATCTATGCTTTAAGCACACGAACAAATACTCCCGAGAGGTTGGAGGATATAAGCCCAGAGCCGCACGAAAACTACTTTTACCGATCGAACTTTTCGCTTAACCATAAATTCATCCGCAAGACAGGGCTCCAAAGCTGCTCCTTCTGCGTTTTGCCCGTGGTCACAGGTGTGCGGATGGATTTGGAGCGAATAAAACGTACGGCTCGAGCCATCCCTGGCTTACGGTAAACAGGAAAGTTTTCAGAAGAACTTTTTGAACACCTAGATTATGTTTTGCGGTAAATAGTTTGACACGGGCTGTGCGCAACTATTACAATTGAATTTTCAGATGCGATGTTAAATATTTTTTTTATTTTTGAATATTATTTTTTCTTATGTCCAGAATGCCTTTTAGACGTTATCTCATGTTAAAAAAAATCATGGCAATCTAAAACATGTTGAAGCAATGTTACAATCCGATAGATGGCGAAAAAAAATTCATTGGCAAATTGGTGATTTAGATTAGTTAAAGCTTAAATGAATGTCTTCCCTGTCTCTATCTCATTAAACAAACTTTAATCCATATTTATCTAACCATATCAACATGAATACACGAGCACGATAACATTAGTGTGACGTTTATCAAGAATTATATCGGAATCGGGCAGGTAATGCACATACTAATCTCACTTCTGTCTGATAGCCGATAAACTTATCCCGAATAACTCCTCATACTTGATGAAGAACCCACAGCAAACATATCTACTATTTCCAGCAAGTGTTTGTTCGAGTGCCGAACTGCTGCTGTTTGCTTTGTCATATGTGACCATGACCGGTGTTTGTGTACCGCCCGGATTTTAGCCTGATTTTATTGACAGGAAAGCGTAATCATTCTCGTTTTGAGTGTGGGGAAGAAAACTCAGACGGTACGTGCTGGCTACGACTCATAATCACAACAGTGCTCCTCCTCTAGCAAATGCCATCAAATATATCCACACCCTCACCCAACAAACAGCCACTTGAGACCGGTAGTTCTTTTCTAGGATCGGTTTGTTTTGGTAGCTGGAAGCTCCGGTTGGGACAAAACAAACAGTGTCTAATCGGAGCGAAGTGGAGGAAAAGAAGGCATGAAATGGGGTTCGGAAAATGGTGCAATTTATTTCAATAACAGCACTGCTTCCGGTTTGCCTGTAGGGAACGGAACGGGAAGGAAATCGGTCGGTCACTGCCACGGTCGTACTGGTTTATTTGCCATCTTGTCCCCATCGGATGGCTACTCCTGGATGACTGGTGTTGCTGCTCCGGCGCTGGCAGAACCGAGAAAAAAAAAAACCCCCGAGACCAACGACAGCAAACACGATAACGAACGGAATTCGTGTTTCCAATTGTTAAAATATTAACTTTCCAACTTTATGACCACCCGAGCCCACCGGAAGCAGTGTGCCATTAAAAAGGATGAAAGAAAGCGTTCGGGGTTTGGCTTTTGGATTGGTTCGGATCGGTGAGGTGAGCTGGACTGGGAGTGTTAAGGAGAGAAAGCGAGACTGCCTTTTGAGGGCATCTTGTGCACTTTAAACTCTGGTTTTGGGGCTTGGTAGATATCTTGCATCCAAGCGTGGAAGGAAAACGTTTGGGTTGTGTGGCGAAATCGTACTAAAGCAGCGCTTCATAGCCCAGTGAATCAGCTCCGAGAACGGGGAAGCAAACGTCGCAGAGTTGGTCCGAAACAATAAGTAATCCCTCTTTGCAGCTTGTGCCGAAACGGGTATCGATCGGAAAGCGCCATTAGAGACAGGCTCGTTGACCAAACGGTTTAGAGAATGGAAACCTTTTTCATTTATTTTTAATTTAATTTTTAGGAGAATAGCCGCTAAGCCATGATTTTCAAGCTTTTGACAATTGAACGAAGTGTGTTTCCGATTTTGAAACAGCAAGCCCGTCGGAACAAAAACATTCAACTTCACTTTGTCGAACAACAACCGTACAAGGCACTTGATGCTACACGAAAAGTGCAGCAGAGTTAAGCTATTTTTCAAGTGTGCTTGCTGACGATGAGAAAGCAAAATACGAAATGAAACAAGATGCTTGAATTTCAGGATGGAAAGAACGGGTTTTCTACTGGTTTTAGAATTTTAGTTGCTGAAAGAAACGTTGGCTCCTGGGGCAAGCATGACGAGAAAGTATTTACGATAGATTTATGACGAAGCTTTTTTTCGTACTTAATTTTATTTAGAGTATTGTAAAAAGCATTAAAAAAAATTAAATACCCTAATCTAATACAAAAAAATATTAATAATTCTCTCGACAAAATGAGCATTTTTTATTAAATTTATTATTCTCAGCAAACAAAGAAAACATAAACAGCAGAAATTCCGTATTTACCTCCAACCGGTCATTACTAACCACATCATATTACGTGATTAGCTTTACGGTTATTAGTAAAAATCTACTTGTTCTTTGTTAGTAGCTCAACCAGTCCCAATCCTCCCCCTGCCCCCGTAGGACCTGATCGAATACAAGCAAACGCGGTACAATACAAATATGATCCCCGTCCCGCAGTTCGTTAAGCCCTCCCCGGTGGGCTTTGTTTGAAGTAACGAACCTTTTCCGCTTGCATTTAATTTTCCTGTTTACAAAAGACTCTTCTCCGGTCGGATGAGCTCCGATTCGAATCTGGTCAATTGTGGTGCACATTTTGGGAGCGAGGGTGGGCGGGTGAGTGGGGAACAGGGTGGATAACAAATATAATGCTTATCGTCCCGAGTATGTGGGAACCCTTCTGTTTCGAGGCATACATGTACACCGGAGAAGAATGGCTTTTGGTGGTGGTTCGGAATCAATCGACCGTGTCAACCTTTTTTCGTTCCACCATCGATCGGGAATGTTTAGTTCAGGCTTCGGTTAGAATGAATTGTATGGAGGTATTCGGTTTCGGTTTCGTTTTTTTCTGTATTTACTGAAACTAAAGTCCATCTTAATCATTTGGTAAATTTAATCCATATGTTTTCAACATATTAATTTACTAGTGGATTAGTTTGGATTGCTCTCCCTTCCGGTGTCAATAACGAATTTATTTTGACTTAAGTCGTTGATTCTTATTCATCGCGCGAAATTAAATAGAAAATTGAGATCCGTGAAAAGAACTATTTTTAGTTTGCGATATCCAGCACTATCGTTCAGCACTTAGATTCGTTGCGAGAGTAAAATAAAGATGAAATCAAAATGATCGTCGTTATATCATCTTCAAAACAAATATTTTGTACCAGGGTAGAATGCTAATAGGAATATAATATCGTCTGGTATTTATTTGGTGTCCTAAAACGAAATAGTTTGAAATTTTTTTTCAAATGGAAAAGTGTTCCACAATCATTGATGCTACGTTTAAAGTGTAAAACAATTTCTCATTAAAAATTTTAAACGAAACGAAGCACTATGGTACATTCTTTAGACGATGAACTAATTGCAAATAAATTATGTAAAAAAAAAGAAAAACAACCAAGAAATCTTAGCTCAAGTCCAGTAAAAAAATATTGCTTGTGAATTGGATTTCGTGCTTAAAGAAAGCACCAACACTTGCGACGCTTTGCAGCAAAAAACATCCCCAAACCACCCAGCAGCCGTATCACCGCAGCCAAAGACGCCGGAAAACTAATTTGGTGGGAAGTTTTTTGAACTCCTTTCGGGCGTCATCCAGACGGTTCGATTCACAGTAACAATCGATCCAATGTAAGGCGCTGTCGGTCGTAGTCGCTTTTTTCCGATTTGTGTTTTCTTACTAAACTGTCCTTTTCCTCTTAATGACGTATGACGTTCCGTACGTAATCGAAAAATCATTGATCGTGCCAATCTCCTCCGATGGTGATTCCGAAGCGCTTGTGAGCACTGTCGAAACGTACAGATAACACCGATGGGATACAAACGAGAACAAACAAAAAACCCACTGCACAATGGCACGAGACATCGAACGACCATGTGCCGTGTCGCATCTTACGCCCTGACGTTCTGTGTTACAATTTCACAACTTGCCTTCCCAGAGCACGTGTTCGGTGGCGGGATGCTGTAAAACCATCCATCGCATCGTACCGTATCCTATCACTTGCCATCCATGATCAATGAGCTCGAGCACGGCTGCTCGTTCACCAATTCACCAATTCACGGACAACCCCGCCGTGGTGACGGAATCGATCGGCAAGGCATTAAATATGCAAAAGGGAGCGCAGCGTTTAACGCAAAAGGGTGGTACAAACCACGGTTTCGAGGAGAAAGGAAAAAGGGAGTTGCGTGAGATCATGTCCCCGTGCCCAGCGAGATTCTCCCTGGTGCTTCAGTTCGCTGGCAAAGCCGCACGGACAAGTGTTTTCGGATTAGCGCCCGCCCGGCCCGAGGTTCGCTCGTTTAACCTTGAGCCGGCAGCATAAATATGGTTTCAAGCGGTACTTAAAAAGGAGCAAAAGGAAGCGGCCCGTTCGCTCCGAGCGGATTGAATCCTTCCATCGGAAGGTTTCGAGCGGTCTTCCCGCAGCAACCGAGCACTCTCAAGACCGATTAAGACGGCACCGGAGTGGAGTGGAGTTTACTTTCCCAACGTAAAGCATTAAAAGCAACAGAAGTAAACGCGATAGTAAGAAGACAACATAATAGCAAATTACAATGGCACATCAATAGCCGAGTGTAATTTGGAGCTGCTTTATTTTAGTAGCTTTTTTTTCCCCTGTTGTTCAGTTTTTTTTTCGGTAACAAATTTCCTCCATAAAGACGATTTATGCCAGCCAGAATGGATGGGAGTTTTCGTTCCGTTTCGGCCACTGGAAGCTACTTGGGCAGGAATCGAAACGTTGCCGAGCGTAATTAGCTTCCCCAGACAACGATCAGAACCGTTTCGGCTAGATAGCCATCGATTTATTCATCATGATTTGTGTAGTTGTTTTAATAAACATGAACGTGGTTAATTTTGCTTGCCAGTTCGGTAAAAAGCACAAATGTGCAAAATGGAACAATCAAAATAATGTTATGATTCAAATGGAGAATGTACGAAACGTATTTTAAAAAGAAGATATTCCGAACCCTTGCCTTCCACTCCAGTGAGTTGAATTTAGTTTCATTTTACCGAAATTAAAATAATTATTGTTTTTATTCAGATATCTCTTTCTTGTTCATTGCAGCTCAGAAAGCCGAAAGTTCGCGATAGCATGTTATTTTTCAGAAGAAAAAAAACAGATTTCTAGTTAATTTGGGAACATATTGTGGATTTAATAGAGAATTATAATTTTATTAGAAAAACGTGATCTTATTTTCAACCACATTGTTTCTTTCTCGACGAAACTTTAAACGAACATTAGTGGCTGAATATTAGCGCCATAGCACGGCTACTGTGTATACTGAACATTATTCCATTACAAAGCTTGTTTTTGTAATGACTTGCATCGCAACAACGACAAAAACCGACTGTTCACCAAAATATGTACAAATATTCATGTTTGACGATACACTTAAGCTTCCAACAACATCAAAGCATTCTGAATGCAGTAACTTGCAAAATTTTCTTATCATTTTTAATATAAAGATAAAAGATAAGTTAGGCTTTACACATGTTTTAGTGATCATGTAAATTTGTTTCATTTTAGGAAGAAATATAGACTTAAAGTAGTGGAATAAACGATTTTTTTAAGTTGTGTCAATCACGAAGTAGAACACAGAAGCTTCATAACCGGAATAAACTGTTGCTGATACTATAAAACAGTTCCATCTGATGTGTCCAGGTTAATAACGGCGTAAGGGTTAATAACGCACGCTTTGCTATTTCTAGCCAAGCATAGCTTTATTACTTCTGCCGAACGGTACACCAACCCACAACTACACCGTCCTGAAATGAAACCGCGCGCCGAATGGGCAATAAAACATGAACATGAAGCTCGCGCAGGTGCGCAATCCCAGCTAGGCAAATAAATAAATAAAAAAAAAACAGTCACATCGCCATAAAAATGTTGTCCCATCTCTCCATCAAATTAATTTCAACAAAAGCTTTGCAAAAACATTACCCACACCAGCTATTCGTTCGACACAATTCATCGACATTTTTCTCACTCAAGCAGCCGAGTCGAGTGCCATTTAATTTCCCTACACTAACCGTGCGCGCGTACGCGACCATTTTCCTCCGGTTGGTGAGTTTTCCCTTTTTCACGAATGGCCGTATACTTTACGCGTCCCGTTTCGTCCTCACACGGTGCACTAGCGTGCATACATACATTTTCTAACACATTTAATTAAGCGTACCCAAAGCGGTCGGCCGGTCGGCACCGGATTCGCCGGCATAATGCCACCATTTACGGGAATCATGCTCGGTTCCGTACCGGTGAGAATGGTGCCGGTGCCCGCACAGGCCGGTGACGCAATCAAATCGGCTGGCGTGTCACCGAACCGACGAACCGGCGACCTGTCGAGATTTGCGTGGCCGCTGGCTGGTGAGAGGAAAAATCCAACCGAAAAAAGGTCCAACTGGGATGGGTGTATTTTTTTTTTTTTTTTTCGTTGGTATTGTTCACGTTTCAAGAAACGAGCTTTATGGATGCATGCGAAACGGACGCAGTGCCCGCGCTGACTTTTCGCGGCCGGTCCTTTAGGGATTTTGTTGATGTTGTTTTTATTTATTATTTATAATCCGCTTGCAACGACGTTCGTAGGCGCACGCTCGTTAAAGCGCCCGTCCAACTTCAGCCCGTCAGCGTCCAACTTCTGGCGTTCATTTTTGTTCTGCTCGTCTGTGAAACGTTCGCCACGCTTCAACAAAGTGTGAAGCTTTAAAATAAATTGTCCAAAGCAAATAATACGGGCGGTGGTGACGCCACAGACACGTCACATCACACACCACGAATATGTTTTTGGTCTTATTTATGTAAAAACAATGCATGAATTTATCTATTACACCGTCTTATCCGGTACCAGCTCAAATGTGATTTTTTATTTCTTGGACATCGGATAGTTTTATTACGAAATAAATCGGATCGAGTAGTTTGGAAATAAAAATAAAAACTTAATAATTGAATGATAATAATTTAAATTACATCAATGGGGCAAATTAACAAACTGCTCTATTTTGTAGCTCAACGAAAGAATATGTTATGGTATTTTTAAATTTAATGGAAAAAAATTCAAAAATTCTTTATACATAACAAAACAAATTGTCAGAATATTATAACTTGGTCATTTTATTGTTGAAAAAATGAATTTGTTTACAACTTACTCTGATACCTTTATCAAGAATAATCATTTTATATTAATAAAAAAAGTGATCTGAAAATTGAAACGGGAATATTTTTGAAAATGATTATTTTAAAATGTTTGAAATTTATTTTGAATAGTTGGAGTTTTATTTTTCACTTTTCCTTTAAATATCGTCACACATAAGAACTTCAAAGCATTTATTCGTCTCGTTTTATTTTCAATTCATAATTTAATTAATGTTTATTTCTTGTTTTTATATCCAATGAAGGGTAGATCTAATACTTAGAATTGAGTAAAAAAAATAATAAAACAAAAAACAAAAACAGCACTAAAATCAAATGTTAAAACAACGATTTTATCTTTCACTGCAAGCGCATTTAAACAGTTCTACGTGCTGCATTCGTCATACTTTCCAACGTCATCACTGCAACGTTAAACATCACGCGAAAGTGCACCAAACACAACGCGAAGCAAACAGTGCTTAGGAATCGGTGATTTGGTTTCGCTCAAGCTTTTGTCCGCCTCGGCCAGATGGACCGAACCTCATGAACCTCCGTTCGCAATGAACCTTTCGCGTTCGTGTGGGTGTGTAATTGCCGATCCTAAAGACGTCCCGCAATCGCACTCACCCACCCAAAACCCCCGCCCCCTTTCGAAACTTTTTCGCTGGCTTAGCGAAAGTCAAGCGGGGCGAACAGTCGAAACCGCCGGCATCATCGCGACGGCATCCGGGGCAATTTTCGGCGAGGTGCGAAGGAAAACTAATCAAGGGCACAGCAGCACCGAACTTGTTGAAGCTCGGCAGTGCTCGTACGCCGGTGCGAACTAATCCAATCGGACGTACTGGGGCAGTACATTACGAAGTTGGCGTAAAAATTGGCTCCACTCGTCACAGACGGACGGTGTGCCTTCTGTCGCACTGACGGCAAGCATCCGTTTCGGGCATCGCTGTCAGCATTTATCGGGAATCGCATCCGCTGGTGCGGTGATTCCATCCCGGGCAGGGCCTGTGTTTGCCGTTCCCTCCCAAAACGAAAACTAGGCCACATTGGCCTAGTCTGACATGACATGAGGGCACGCTTTTTCGATCGCGCCCGCCACCGCGCCGGACGGTTGTATCGTCTTCCGAGCTTCCGTGAACGTTCGCCCTTCTCCCACGAGGGACCCCGCCGGTGCGCGTTATTTTCCCTGTGTCAGCGAAACGGTTGACTCCGGTCGAGCGAAACGCTGGACCCCGAGAACGTCACTGCCAGTCGAGTTTGTGTGAGTGATTCTCGGAAGGGTGGGGATTACAATCGAGTTGACGTTCTTTTTTTACAGCTTGTTTTGTTCGTTCCTTTTCCGCCTTGTTCCACAGCCCACCAGCGCGACTTCGCCCTCAATGCGAAACCGCCCGGTTCCTCCATCTTGGGCTGTGCGGCGACCAGTGCGAAATGAAATGCGAAATATTGCGCGCTGAGGCGGAAACCGTCAAACGGTGATTTATATCACGACCGCCGCCGTCTGCGCCGTTGTTTGCGCCCATATTTTCATGCTTACTGCCAGTGGGACCGCCAGCGTTTGTTGACCATCGTTATGAATTGTAAGAGTGTCGATGTTTATCGGGTGGGCTGAAATAGTTTTTTTTTGCGCGCTTCTTCCGTCAAGTTATACACTTGCACAATTCACCGAAGCCACTGTGAGATGTGGTTGCGCCCGAACGATTTCACCAAAATTGGCCAATATATAAGGATTCTCTGGTTTTCTCTGGCTTTGGTTGAGAAGAAGCACAAAGGTGGTGTCCTTGGCCCTTTTCTGGTGCGGTTTGTGAACCACAAGAGAGTGAAAATTGGCCCTGAGCATGTGTCCTTTATTTAGAATGCGAACCAAAAATAGACCAATCTTAAATCGCGGTGACCTTGAAACATTTCCGTCGTAATACCTTTCGTTCTACGACAACATGCCATGCTTTCAATCAATTGCAATATGGAAAAACTTACATAATAATGCCAAAATAATACGGTATTAATACAGTTTTACCACTTCAACAGCGGTGAATCGTAAATGCCAAACAAGTGCATGCTGTTATTATGACAATGTTGCCATTTATGTGCTTTCCACGAAACGAAAGTGCAGCACTAATACTGTTTTACGTGTAGTTTTTGTAGCCCAACGTTTTTACGTCACGAGTAAAGGCTCGAAAGATATTTTTAATTATAGTTATAAATTTCCAAATGTGCATACATTATAGTAAAAAATAATCGTTTTCGCAACCGTTTCATCTTTTCATACAGTAAAGATCTAGTGCTTGCTCAGTCTATATTAAAAAAACATGTGTTTCAAACAGGGTGAAGGACGAAAATGGGTTTTATTATTAAATTTACTGCTTTTAATGCAAGCACCGAACCCCATGTGCAACATATTGCTACGCAAAAGGTTCATTTTTCGAGTTTTTTGTAGCTTTTTTTGCCCGTGCTGGCCGAAAGGATCCCAAATAATGAGCGTTAAAATAATGAGTTCACTTAGCACGTTGGGTGGTGTTAGCTAACAGAAAAGGATGTAAAATAGAGCAAGCGATATTATTACCAACTTTAATCACTATTGATTATGTCAATTTTTTGCTCTCTTGTTCCATAGTTCACAGTGGCTCGCGACTATGTTTGATGTCATATTATTTTATTTTACAATGTTAATATCTAAAACAAAAAATTCAGTTTTCGCAAATGATCCAAATGTCGTGCCGTTTTTTACTCGTATTCGGCTGCAATGATTTATTTTACCAAGTATAATTTGAAACGTGAGCCGCTCCGGAAGGTTTTAAGCGAAACGTTAGGGTTGATACAACGCAACGTTAGGGCGATTGCTTTGAAGTTTTTCTGTACCTGTGTGATCATTTTGATTGGAATATTTTAACATGTAAATTCATTCATTTCAGGGTTTTGCTGTCTCTGTGACTGAAATGTTGCATTTTTTTGAAAGCAACTTTCGTTTTTCATTTCGTTATCGTTTTATAAATTTCGTGGAAATAAATATAACAAATTCAACGTTTGGCAAAAAATTTACTGATGTTTTTATTGTTGATTGTGTTTCGAGCGAAACTGAACTTTTGATCAACTTAAGTTTTAATACATGGTCATTGGTAGCTGACTAGTTTATGAAAATTTGTTTTATTTGTGTTGCACACTTTTTTCTCAAAATAGACGAGTGCAAAAGCTGACAACTGAATAACGAAATTCCAACCAAAGTTTGACATACAGAGCGCTTTTGGCCATATCATCGAGTTTGTGGTAATTCTAATTTAAATACTGACAAAATTTGTACATTATCAAAAATAGTTATCTCAAAGGAATTTCAATGTGAAGAATGGGTGATATAGCGATTCAAGACAGACTTATTTATTTATTTTTCACTCGATGGAGGCGCCCGGTAATTTTTCGCTGAAAATAAAAAGTTCACAAAAAAACTGTTAGTTGTATTACGGTGGAAAAATACCGGATTTTTTCTTAAACTGAGTTTGCCAAACATAACGTTTAAATATTGCTTTCCAAACAATCAAGAGCAAGAACGAACCACTTAGAAGACATCAATAAAACTATCAGCTTCGTAATCGATACTTTCCAACAAAAAATTGTGAATATTCAAATTTCTTCAGCTTTTATCTACTTAAAAAAAGAAGGATAACGAAAATAAAAAAAAAACTCAACATTCCTCATGCAATTCACGGCACTCGAACGAGTTTGCAACTATCCTGAAAACAGCTTCCAACAAACCGCAACGAAGACTGTTTCATTCCTCCTCCACAGGCGTTTACTTCCTACCGAATCTTACCGAACACGTGCCACACTCACCATCATCATCGCCATCATCAAATGGTATTAGTACAAACTCGTGAACACTCACCCATGCAGGATGCGCTGAGTGTCTCGGAGGGAGAAACCATCTAAAAACAATCTCCCAGCTATGAAATGAACTCAGTTTTTAGTACGACAGTCACTCAGGTGGTGCCTCGTCGGACGGTCTCTGTCGCAGCCGGGCTCAGTGCAAATCGAGCGGTTTCTGTCGATGTTTGCAAACTCGTCCGTTTCGTCCGGTTCGTACAACGTGCCACCTGCCAGCCGCGCCAGTAACGTGCGGTTGTTGTTTTCTTTTCCGTCTGCTTGCGGGCGGTAAGGTGAACGCGGAAAACCCAACGACCCAACGAGTGTTTTGATTTAACGCGTGAAAGTGGAGGGAAAAAAAGCGACCGAGCAGTTGGAACAGATACAGCGGAAACGTTCCTCTGCATCGCACGTACGGTGAGAGCAACAATTAGTGCATGTGAGGCTACTATGTAGCGATTCAACGTCACGTCGCTCGAAGGAATAATGAGCCGAAATTGTGTTGGTGAAGAGTGATTGGTGAAATTTAAAGATACCAAATGAATCCACACTTGAAATCACTACTAAAACCTTTTGTCGAAAGTGACCAAAAGTGAAGTGAATAAAGGATGTTCTTAAGCCGATTATATCTAAATCAACAAGCATTTGTCCAAGTTCAAAGCCGATTGAAGTGAAGTGATGTTTTTTCCCGTAGTTGTGGTTGTGCTGGATTAAACTACATCCTAATCACTCTCGCCTCTGCAGAACATGCACTTCGTTTCGAGAAAAAACAACAGCATGTGTTCTTTAATGGTCAATTAGTTCATACTCGATCTAGTGTTGGAGAAATAAGCAGTGATTAAAATTGAGTGAATCGAGTTGATTGTGGTAAGCCTTTTATGAAACATATAATCATCGTCATCCATAAAAAGAAATTCGTTTTAAAATAAAGTTCCCAAAAGTGAGTCATTAAAGTCAATATGAGCGAAACTATTCACTACGTAGCACCGTTTTCTTCTCTATTGCATTAGCATATTTTATCGTACGCTCACACCGATACCGCCTGGCTCGAAACATTCGCTCGATTGGAGCGTAAGAGAATAAAGGTGGTGTGTGAGAAGGGGTAGCAAATTGATTATGTGATGTTAATGTGGTCACGTACCCAATAAGAGTTTCTATTGATGTTTCTCACCCGTCACGATGCTAGTGTGACCCATTCGATTGCTCAAGCACGTGGATGGTTGGTTATGGTCGGGTTGAAATATTTCTGCTTATAAAAAATATTCGCACGGAAGCTTTCCTAGTCAAATTTGCATAAACATTATATTTTATCATATCTTAAAGCTGCTCCCTTTCTTTTTAGAACCGGAACCGGAACCGGCTTAAGTGAACTAACCAACCACACTCTCTAAATAAAAACTCCAAATCTCGAGTAATCGATATCCCACTTCAGCTCGACGTAAAACGAACAAAGCATGCGAAGGACAAAAAAAACTCCCACACAGACTCCACGAGTGTCTATCGCATTCCACTTAAACGAAAGCATCACCAGCTGCTGTTTGTTGCTGCGGCTGCTGCTGTGTGGCGGATTCGATTTTCGGTGCGTATCACGAACGGATTGTTCAGCACGCACCCCAAACCACATCGGTGGGATGCTGGCTCGAATTACGCGCGCCAGCACGCCAGCTGACTTGCCCGGGCCGTACCGATGTGGCGTGTCTCCCCAGCGAATGCTTCTCTGGTGAAGACTCCCCGCAAATAGGGAAAAAATAACACTCTTTACCCTTGGCTGTACAATAGCAACAGCAAGCAAGCAAGCAAGCTAGCGAGCAGGCAGGCAGGATAAAAAACAGTCTGCTACATTGCAGTCATATGCAAATTGGGCATGGTCGGAACGAAGCGGGCTGTGAAACTCCTACTCGAAACCACCGGCTAGCACCCGATTGAGTCTCGTGTTACAGAGCTTCCACCTAGTCCGCCGTCAGCAGGTAGGACAGTTGTTTGCGACTGCTGCCTACGCCCAGCAGAGCGGATGTTGTTTAATCATTTCCCGGGCGCACATTCTAATCCATATTTCAACGGGTAGAGTGGCACATTTCGGGGCGCACTCCGTTGTGATTACGTTAGTAAGGATGTTTTTGAAAAGGATATCAATGTTAGTCATGTTTTTTTTCCCTCCATTGCCTTTTGCTTGATTTTGCGTTGTATTTTTAAAAAACATTATTCTTTTAATAATTTGACATGTTTCGATATGTCCGATTATGTTATCGTAGAGGATTTGTTTTGAAAAAAAAAGTAATAAAAAATTAAAGGACTAAATCTTATGCTGGTCCGATTCAAGCTCCTTAATTTTATTAGAATAAAATAATTCATATTCGTTAGTACCATATTTGATACGATTTTTGTCATGAAACCTTTGTAAGTAGAATTGAATTTAAACAAGAATTTACTTTTCAAGCAAAACAATTTGCTCAACCTTGCAATTTGATTTATGTTGTTTCCTTAGTGATTTTAATTCGTTTTTTTTTTAACTTCTAATGGTAAAAACTAATAACGATCACCAATCCCAATGGTAAGGGGTCATCCTTACCCAATTTGTAGGTGTAGCCAAATTTATATTTTCATCCAAAATAAGCTTGAAATATTAATCTCAAAACATTGACAATTTTATTAACTTTTTTGAAGAGGGAAAGGAGCTTGAGTGCAATAATATTGCTGCTATGGTAACACAGTCTAATTTCAATATCAAGAGTTTTCCAAGCCATGAAACTTAAACCTAAATTTAATCAATCTGTAATAATGCAATGAAAAGGTCTGCATTAACTGCTATTTATGAAAAGTTTATCCACTGCTAAATGGAATTAAAAAGACCACGTTCAACTCGGCTGCCTAATCATGCGATAAGCAACAACTCCCTGCAAACATTACTCACAATCCAACGCAATTTAAAAAATGGCAATAATTTCTTCTTCCATTACGCCGCTTGCCATCCATTACCCGTCTTTTATCTGTCACTTTCCCAGCAGGAAGTACCAATCGTACTTTATCGTTTCCTTTCCACTCGCTCCGCAAAATAAACTCTTCGCCAAAGCTCGCTGTGCCGCAATTCAAAACTTCACACCACAATCTCCTGGGCTCTCGGTGTGGACCAAAAAAAAAAGAAGAAAAAGCTCCCGAGTTTCGAAATCTTAGGTGAAGTAGCAGAGGCAGCAGAGAGGCGCACCGCCACAGACAAATGATTGCGTTTGCTCGGCTGATTCGGTGCGATAAAATCAACAACTTATTTCGAATATTGTTTCCATCGGGGGTGGAAAAACAAACTCTTCGGCGGGGTCAATGGCGCTCTCCGCAGTGATAACGTTTTGCGAAAAGTTTTTGGCGAAAACAAACCGGGCCCGGGAAAAGATGCCTCGCGGCGGCGAAGGAAAGTTTGCTATAAAACCGTACTAATTTAGAGCCGCTGCTTATCGCCAACTCGGGCGTCATAAGGTGCGAATGGTGTCGTACGTTTGGGGGAGGGGGTGGGAAGGGATGGATGGTCGTAGGTCAGCATTAGCAGACGCTTCAGGGCGGTGTGGGTCAAATTTGTAGCAGGCAGCCATTTGTTAGGATTTTTGGTTGTTCCTTTTCACTAGGCTTGAGGCAAAAGCGGCGAAAAACAAAGTAATTTAAGAGCCGCGTCGCAAAAGGGGCGTCAATTTGTGTAGGACTCGAGCACTAGTTTTCTTTTCCGCAGCATCATATGGATCGCTACAAGCTCTCTAATTATGGTGATGAGTGTAAGTGAGCCTAGCAGCGAAAAAGGGTTTTGGAAATAAACTTTAGCAGCATGTATTTCGGCCGCGTAAGCAAATCGTTGGTGCGAAACAGACTTTCGCGAATGCGGGTCGAAGCGGTTTGCCTTTTGCATAGCACTGATTAATTCATGTGCGGTGCGGACAGGGTCGCTGTTTTCTTTGATTGCTTGTTTTTCTGTGTTCGCCCCCCTCCCCGGGGGTAAACATCGTGTGCTAGGTTTGATTTTCTACCTAATTTCATTCAACCGGTGTTCGCCGATTGTTGGGATTATAATTTATTCACTCCGGTTTGGATTTTTGCTTTTCCATTTTTGACGGGCGCTAACTAACGAATGATTAATTCCAAGGGTCGATCTTTCGGCGAGGTGAAAAGCGTCAAAACAACATGTTTACAAATAGAGAAACGCCGTTCCCATTTTTACGCTTAAATAATTTATTCAAATTGCAAGTTTTTTTCTCATTTTATACCATGAATAGGGTACCATAACTGCGTTTTTTTTTTCGAATCCCTTCGGGCTCTCTTCTAATGAAATATTTTTCTTTTTCTTGCAGAATTCAGCTGAAACATTGCACAATTTGGGCCAGTTTACCGTGAGCTCGGATTTGGATCCCAACATTTTAGCTAGATTCAACCCGGCGGGCAACAGAAAAGATAAAAAGTGCACCAAGTGAAAATGCTAACAATAAAAAAGCCCACAAAGTGTTCGGGGCAGGTAAAATAGCATCGAGCGGATAATCGACTTAGCCTTCGCCAATGGCGATTAGCCCGAGCCCTAGTCGGATCTACTTTAAACGCAAATTAAACAGTGCTTTTCGTGGGCCGTCTCGCTTGCCGTGTGACGATTAGTAAAATGAATGCTCGTACAGTGCCGAATCGAAGATAAAAATGCAGTATATCATCGTTGGTGGATTATTCGCACTGGCCAACCTACATTTCAACCATCACAACGCAATGGGTAAGCTTATCATTTGCTGTTTAAATGTAAACATGTACGGATCAATTATAAAACGAATGATTTTTGCCTCCTTACTCATATGATTTGAATTTTTAGCTAGAAAGACAGGTTAGAATCAAAGCACTGATTAATTTTAATTAAATGTAAACCGAAAAAAATATGTCACGTCATTCGAAAACATAACATGATTAATCGAGCAGTTCGAGCAGTTTTACGCGGGAAACAGTTATTATTGGTTGTCTCATATGAAAATATTTGGTAAGGACGACATCAACATGTTAATAAGATTTAATGTCACTCTGCAATATAATATTTAAATGAAAGTTTATATTTACGAGACATTTTCACGAGATCAGTTGCAACAACAGATTTTTTAGAAACATTTCATTTTAATTATTCCTTATTACTCTTCGAAATTTTTCAAAGTTTACGAAATAAATGAACGCAATAAAACAACATGCTGAGGAATAATCATGCTCTACTTGATTTTTAAATCAGTTTTCTTTATTTTTCAAATGCTTTCTCCTTTTTTTCTTTTTCTTTAACAAGAGTTTTACTGTGCTTTCAAGAAATATTTGATAATTTTACTTTAATTACCTTATCATTCGTTCTATTTGGAATTTGCATTTGTTTTACATATATAACCATGTCTAAGAGAACATGTTCGCTATAAAATATGACTGCTTGAGATTTTATGTTGATACCATTCCCTCCGTCACAAAAATAAGTAATCTTCAGACGAAGAAAAGCAAAAGAAAAGGTACACAAAAACAGACGCAATAATAAATAAAATGCAACCAGCAACCCGGCCCGAGCTGAAGCAGCGTCGTAAATATCACCCGCGTGACCCCTCCCAACTCCAAACGGACGCCATTTCCGCCGTCATCATGTCAGCAATGTGAGCTGCTCTTCAGCGGCATGAAGTGTTATTTTAGCAGCGGCTCAAAGCCAAACAGTGCCGTGTGAAAGAAAAGACGAGACCACCGCACCGCACAGCACTGCCTTGCCGGTGAAGTGGCTGGTGGCGAAGCTCAAAAGTACATCCTTCACCTCACGAGGAGTGCATTTCATTCAAGCCCATCAAGCCCGGGTGAAGGGTCGAGTTTGGTAGTAGTAGCAGCAGCATCAGCAGCATCATCAGTCAGCAAACGGTTTGCTGCACCGTCTGCGAATAGGGTAATGGGTTTTGCGTCTCCGGCAACGCTCAAGCCCGGCCCGTGATGGCCTCCCACTGATGCATCCATTGCCCGGATGCTGCAGACCACGAGCACCATCCGTCACGGAACATTAACATGCCTCGTCTCGAGGATCGTCTGACGAGGATTTTGCATATTTGATCACGACACAGACCTCACAGAGGCCGTGTGTGTGTGCGTGTTTTAGTTTTTGTTTCCCTCTGCAGCGTTTGTTGGTGTTTATCTAGCCACTAATGCAGACGACCGCTTGGTTCTGCCGGTGACAAACACCCCACAATGAAGCTAACTACCGCCACGAAGAAGACACGCTCTCAAGTAGATTAGAGCCTTCAGTTTGGGGGTTTTAGAATCAGTGATTTACCGCAGAGCTTTCGTTTCAGTAAACAACGGCTGCTTTGCAATCGAATCAGATAAATTCGATCGTTGCGGTTTTGTGGTTGATTTTTGGCGCTGTGGAAAAGTTCGTAGTTCTCGAGGCTGAAATGGGGTACGCTTCCCAGAATCGATGTGTTTTAGAAATTGTGTTATAAAAGCCACCCAATCAGCTAATAGCTACCTCGGCAAATAAAGCTCAACGATGCGATAAAATGGAGTTTTCAGAAATGGGTATTATTTTCACTACCATTACAGCTCTATTGTTTTCTTTTGAAATAAAAAACAATGTCAATCAATTTGAAAGGCTGACTAAATAGTCTCCAATTACAATAATACCATTCGATTAATAGTAAAAAGTCTACTTCCGCTCGGTAGCTCCACCGACCGTGCGTAAATGGTTCAAATCAAATACTGTCAGGTGACATCCGTCATGGTTTCCTTACCAGAACCATCGAACGCTGTTTTCGACAGCGATTGGTGTGCCGATAATTATCTGCCATCAATCCTAATTGTGGCTCGTGGAGACGAAACCCGACTGGCCGAGCAGTCCGAGGAGTTTCCAAAATACCGCGCAATGATGTGGAAAATTAATCAATTAGTTTTATCAATCAATTTGGCCGTTGACTGAGGCAGTATGCTGTGGAGAAAAATAAACAACATGTTTGTCTGGAACCATTTGCTTATAATCAATTACTTGGATACACGACACAACATCCATTAGGAACGAGAAAGTTTGTCTATGATGCTAATGTTCATTATTCTGTGCCCGGTAATGCTTGGTTAGCTTTTGTTTTTCATGTATAATTGGTATGAGGAGTGTTTACGATAAACTAATTATATATTTTATTATATATTTTTGTTATTCAATAGATACGATTTCTTTGTGTATATGAAGCCACTAAGCCATCAATTCTATTAGTTCATAAACTATTTTGATTCAATAATTTTTTCTTATTTATTTATAATTTTAGTCAGACCGCAACTTTTAATCCTTCGACTTTTGACATTCAACGTTAGATAAAGATAAAGATAAATTATAAATTGAAAGATTTCTGAGTGTGACATTTTATACTAAAACAAAGCGCCCTCTCATGTGAAACACTGGAAACTTCTTGTTGTACCCAATGATAGCACATGCTAAAGGAATTTGTACGTAAAAAAAGATCCCACAACAGCGTTGGGCAAAATTTACGCTTTTCTATCAGAAAAAATCGCTCGCAATAAAACACAGTGCTCAATAGTCCATAGAAACAAACAAAACAAAAAAAAAACCCGAACCGGCCATAATTCGATTCCATGAACGGCAGAAACATATCCGAAATTGAGCTGCGGCTGGGTGCAATGTACCATGCCCGTCAACACTACGCCGGTTTCGTGCGTTTGCCTATTAAGTGTTTTATGACCTACAAGAAATAAAGTGCGATGGCGACGGCCATAATTTACAGGCAACGACTAGAAGCGTTAGTTGGGAGATTTCGTTTGGGGGTAAAGTGACTCACGAATTCCGCACCCGTGGGAAACGCAAATAAAGTTGTTGTAATAGGTTGTACTCTTATTATAGCTTTATGGAAGCAGTCTTATAGAGTAGCCATATAATCGAATATAAATAGTAAATATGAACTAGGAAAGTACGTTTTATTCTAAAAATCAGCTAGAAATGTTTTCCTTTTTTCACTTGGACCATCCACATTGCGTCTTTAATGTCAACTTACGACGACTTTTTGGCATAAACAAACGCTCCAAACCACCACTGCCGCTTTACAGTACAACTTGACATCGTTCACTTCGTCTTTTGGTCAAATTCACCCACCGAAGCTGCTCGGGGCATTGCGAGTTAGCCTGCGTGAAACTTACTCTCACCGATCCTGCCGTGGACACTTTGTCAGGGTATAGAAGTTGGAATTAATGCACACCAGGCTTTAGAAGGACGACCCAGCAGCACGCGGCGGAGGACGGAGCGGCCGTCAGGCAGGAGCAGAAATAATAAACTTTGCTCTCGAACGCAAAATCCACTTGGTCGTAAGGCGGCACCGAGTGCCTAATTTGGTGTCCGTAGTTAAGCTCATGGTACGCTGGTAAAATAAATTGCTCCCTCATCGATGGCTCCCGGGCAACTGGGCAACGGTATGGATCCAGCGTGGAGTGCACGGCAACAAGGATAATTAAATTTGCAGTACAGTTTTCCCTCTTTTTCTGTTGCCCGGTACATTCACGGGCACTGCATTCGCTTACTTTATGTTCGACAGGATCGAATGTGGTGGATGGTCTTCCAAATTTCGAGTAATGTTAGTAGGAACGAAGAACCTGTAAGGTACTATATTAAATTAAAACAGTAGCGGAAGCACAACACGCTTCCTCATGGAGATGGATTGGCAATATTATTGTTGAAAAAAAAAAATCAACAAAAAGCCTTGGAAAAATATTTTCAATCCACATCAATTCATTGTTTCTGACAGCGTTTAATTATAATGAAACGAATTGATAGACCATCCTTTAGTGTGTTGAATACATTCAGAAAGAAATTTTAATTTAAAGTATATTAAAAACAGCACAAAAATGTCAATAGGTCACCTAATCTCAACGGGCGAAAAGTATGGTATCATAAATTAAAAGTCTTTAAGACTAGTTTATAACAACGAAGATTTCCGTCTATTGCTGTCTGTTTTTATGTGGCAAATTTTTATTGAAAAACTACGAATTATTCAAGACAACTTTAACGAATTGCTCACGAAAATTTAAGCACTTTTGCATATTTCATATTCAATTTACTTGTATAAAATATTAGTTTAATCCTAATTACTACTTTTAATTTTAGCTTACTACTAAATTGATTCAAAATACAAGGACCAAAGATCATATAGTCAATTTCATTTAGTTTTATATGCATACAAAATTGAAAAAATGGGCATCTTGCCTTAGAAAAGTAATCAGTCGAGAACTAAAATTTCATTAAATCCTGCTTTTGCGTAGATCAAATAAAGCAAACAGTATCTATTAACATAAACGTCTGCTGTTACTGGAAATATACGAAACGTTTTAGCTAAATCAATTCACCTTAAACAACACCACACTCGCCCTTAACCAGCACGTATTGGTTCTGGGTGCATGTTATGTCAAGATGTCAAATACACGCATAAATTTTTCAAACCATCGAAAGACGGCAGATAACACCATAAGCTTCCCTAAAAAATGTTCCACACAACATGTTTTTAGCACCACTTTTAAAAGCCAATTCCGCGGTTCTCCCACGCCTCATTGATTCCTTGCCCGTCCAATCAGGGTGCTATTCATAGAAAAAATATTATTGGCATCAGACCCCCCTCCGTACCATCGAATCCAATTTCTCAAAGGCCCACACGCGCACTTGTGTGCGCTTATTATTAATCGCTAGGCTCATCGCACCTTTCGGTCTTTTTTTTTCTCTCCACGTTCGTTTCGTCACAGGTGTAGCTAATCATCTGCCGGCACCGCAGGAAAACAGAATAATCAAAAAATTCTCACCCCACCCGTACTTCGACTTCGATGTGCCTCGGAACATAACGACCCGCGTCGGCCAGACCGCCTTCATCAACTGCCGGGTGGAGCAGATGGGCGACAAATCGGTGAGTGTGTGTGTGATTTTTTATTCAATTTTCAACCTTCAATGCGTATCCGTGTGCTCGCAAATTGGGTTTTATATGTTGGGTATTGTGACTCGGCTTAGGCTGGGTTTATGAAAACTTTCTATTTTCTCCCAAAAGCAATATTATTTATTCGTTTTAATAAAGCAATTTTTATACTTCATTTTTATACAGCATCGTTAGTTTTCAAGAAGATTTAGATTAAATACGCCACAGTTTTTTTTAATTAAAGGAAAAATGAATGGAAATAAAAGAAAGTCGCGACTTTGATACAAATAATTCTTCTTTTCTTATTTTATATATACTTCCTTGTACAATTAAGATTTTCTCCAGAATTTTGTAGCGCTCAATTTCTCTTGTTTCCCTTTGCTGTAATTAAACTCTGTGTCCTTGTTTGTTTTTAGTTGTTTTTTATGTTTTTTTCCTTCTAACAGTAGAGCACACAATAGTGTATAGTTCTAACAACTTGTTATAATGATACGTTTCAAATTTCTCCTTATCCACTTTTACTTCGACTAGAGTAACCTAGAGACTAGAGTTTTAACAACCAAACAGAAAAAAACGAGAAACAAAATGACGTCATCTCTTCTATACAACTCTCATCTCACAGCACACTGTGGCGCTGCATGAAATCTCGTTATCTCTAGATCATGTCGAGCTGTCAACTCATTTGCTGGCAGCAGCATGCAAATGGTTTTCTTTTATTTTTTTTTATCTTCGCTCAAACGCACTCCATTCACACATTTAAACCGTCGCACTTGCTGCGGCAAGTAATTAATCACGCGCACCGTTCTAGGCGTTTCGTCTCATTTCACTTCCACACGGCGTTCGAGATGGCGCCGATTTCACATTTACATACGAAATTGCCGGAAAAATTATCTTCTCGATCGTGATTGTGGGGAGGGCAAAATTTATCAACTCTTATAAACACATCAATCATCGGTGGGTGTATTTATCAGTTGCAAGAGGCGCTGGTGTTTCTGTTCCTGTGGTAGGCCTCTCCATTCGGGTGTCACATAAAACATACACCCTTCGCCCAAGTTGTCAGAATGCCCACCTCGAAGTAGAACCGTTCCCAAGCGACCGGCAGGCGAACGGCACGGTGATTTGCATTTGTTTGCACGCGTACGGGCAGTGTAAATAAAATTCAATAAGCACGTCTCACCCCAGCCGCCGCTCAAATATACCACGCGTATACTCTCTGCGGACCTGTTTGCGTGTTTTCCTGTTTCTCTTTTACATACTCTTATTTTTATACTGCTTCTCTAACTTCTATTCCAATTTGTTCTCCTTTAAAAAAAAAACGCTCTTTCTCTCTTCCACCCTTGGGAACTCGTCGTGGGCGTCGTCGTTGGTGGCATCAAACGAAATGGCACCGTAATAACAACCGACACACAACATCGACAACAAACCCGGGCTTTCCGGGGTTCGCTTCCAACAGGTCTCCTGGATCCGGAAACGAGATCTACACATCCTGTCAGCCGGAACCGCGGTTTACACATCAGATGAGCGATTTCAGGTACGTACGCGTGCTCCCGATCCGTTGTTAGCCTTTGCGTTTTCGATGTTTCCCAGCGTTTGCTATCAGAAGTTGCCATTATGCTTGGGGCAGATCGTTAACAGTTCTTAGGTTGTTATTTTTCAAGTAGGGATTGAAATAAATGGGATTGCAAAGCAAACCGTAAGAAGATATATTTTAAAAAGCGTAAAATTTAACAATGTGAAAAGCATGTAAAATCGCCTTATAGCAGGAGATACATTCAACGACGTCACCATTCGATTGATCCTTTTTGTTACGGCCATCTTTAAACAATTTTTCGGAGTACATTCTTGCTGAAATGGATTGAGCATGCTGATTGCAGTAGGCTTAGTTTTGAATCCGAATATATTTTCCCTTTTTATTGCTATCAAGTTTTAAATCATGAAAGCGTATCTAACATTAAATGTCTATAAATGTAATATATTTGTTATCGAGAATATAGTCTTTTATTTCACTTTAATTTTCTCTCTTTTCTTCTTAAATATATTATGCAAACATTCTAAAAACAAACAGATAATTTAACAGTCTAAACTTTAAACAGATAAAAAAGTTTTTCAAATTAATATTACGTTTAATCTGAGAAATGGCCAATCTTATTAAACGTGAAACTCGTTTTATCTAATGTCGTCTCTTTGTTTGTACACTTGCATTCACTGTTGACATGATTTTTCTTAAACGAAACCGTCTAATCCTGCAGCTTAAGTAACAAATGATTTAAAATAGCTTACCCGTCTCATGAACAAAGAATAAAACCAGCCCATCATCTTTCCGACCCGCAGGTGATACGATCCGATAAGGCCGAGAACTGGACGCTGCAGATAAAGTTCGCCCAGCAGCGGGACTCCGGCATATACGAGTGTCAGGTGAACACGGAACCAAAGATGTCGATGGCATTTCGGCTGAACGTTGTAGGTGAGGAAAAAGCGTGTGAGATAAGTCGGGCTCCTAGGGGAGATTATAGAATAATTTTATTAAATTTGTTTTATTTTCTTTCCCGCTTTTTTTTCAACATCGCAGAGGCTAAGGCGATTATCCTCGGACCGACGGACCTATACGTAAAGATGGGCAGCGTTGTAACGCTCACGTGTGTAATTAGCCAGGGACCACATGACCTAGGGACAATATATTGGTACAGAGGTGAGCGCGCTGATTTAATTGCATCCCATGTTGACACGCGCTGACCTAATTGCGTATCCTTTTTATGAACCATCAGTTGGCGAGCGTTACTGTCGTTTTGAAACCTGTAAAGCATAAAAATATAGATTAATTAATTGCGATCTCATTCTCCTGCTAGGGTCAAATCTCGTGCAACCGATAGAGTTGCACTCGAACGATCCTTCGTTAGCATATCCACATCGAATATCGGTCGAGTTAAAGTGGACAGAAGCACTCACGTCACGGTAAGTAGTGGCGACACATTCAGGCACAACTCACCGGATCGGAAACGGATCAAATTGACACACACACACACGCAGCCTCCTCTTCCGCATAATTAGTTCATTTCAATTGATCCGGTCCCGGCATGCGGTGACGGGACGGATCGTTGATTGAATCCGTTTGAATGGAACGCGAAATGTTGCGTACGTGTCAAAGTCGATCCCAATACGTCCAAAACAGAAACACAAACACAACCGAACCGGTGTAACACTGTCTGACCGTACTTTCTGCTACGTTTCAGGCTGAAAATTCTCGACGCCAAGCTGTCCGATTCGGGCAACTACACGTGTTTGCCGACGTCGGCGGAAGGAACCAGCGTGATGGTGCATGTGATAAACGGTGAGTAACCAACCCGGTTTCGTGGTTAAATTGTCCTTTTAATAAAATTACCGAGAGGATGCGTTTTGCATGCGAGCGTTCAGGCGTGGAATTCGTTTTTATTTTATCCTTTCCACTCGGAGTGTCGATGGAATCGATCGATATAAAACTGTATTTTTTTTCTCTCCACACAGGGAGCTTGTCAGAATAATGACGTCTGATTGACACATGATCAGACGCTTTATAATTCATGTTAATTTGGAGTTCAACTTGGCGTTGTAACCATACATTTTAAAGTAATTTGATATATTTGAGTTGATTTATCTCCTGTATGATATTCATTGATCAACATGCTTGAACTCATTCAAATATTGTAGAATTGTGAAAACTATTCATTATTATGTTTAGTTAGTGAATTATAAATAATGTTAAGTAACATTTAAAAATTGATTTTTATTTCTAAACAGTACAAGCTTCCATAAAGTATATCAGTTTTTTTTCCACAAAAAAGCAAGCGACTCATATTACGAACTAAACAAATAATTCTTAAAAGCTGCAGAGATGATCCATCATCATGAGATGAAAGCTGTTCTGTAGCACCGTACCCGAAATCTGCCAGTCGAAACGACCCTCATGATGATTATGGTCATGAGGGCTCGCGCTCTTTTTTCTCTCCAGCGCGACGGCGACAGCAGATAATATCTTTTGTAGTTAATACAGCGCGGTGGAAGGTGAACTTACGCTTCTCGGAAGAAGCCTCGACCAGCCAGCTTTCAAATAAAAGCGATTCGAGTGGGATCATGAATGCACGGGCAACGAAGCTTTATGATGATGATGTGTTGTTAAGATGTGTGCACCGTATAATCCATGCCGGTGGAGAATAATACGCACACAAACACAAATACGTGAAGGCATTTTGCGCCGTGCAAAAACAAGAGCGAGTAAGATAATTGTTATCTCTCTGTTCAACACGGAAGAGATGATGAAAGACCGAAAATGGGAAGAAATTGCGACGAAGCAGTTCTGCAACTGCAAGACGGCGACGGTTGGGATGGCCACCGGTCGTATTTATGTACGGTCGGTGGATTTTAACACGCCAAAGCGATTTTGTTACTGCCAGTTGTCGGCCCGACTTGTAAATGATTTTCGTTTGTTGAAAATGTGCTCCCGACGGTGGCATTTCACAGGTGTTCTCCACAGGTGCACGAATTATGAAACGTTACTCCCCAGTAGCAACCGTAATCCGAGCTTTTCGTGAAGTGAATCTTTATGCTCATGTGCACACAGTGGACAATGCAATGTTCGTGCATGTCGGTCCACTGCAGCAGGACACAGATGCGCAGAATATTCACTTGATAATAGCCACCGGTTCACCTGAAACTTTACCATTGAAAAGAAGCGCATTTTTTAACACAGATACATCCTTTATTGCTGTCTGAGCTTCTGCTTCCGAGCATCGTACGCATTAAATCGTTAAAAACTTGTGCCTAGGAAACGTTGTAAAATCTACATAAAGTGCGTTTTTTGTGTGGTATTTATGAAGTTTTGTTATTTTTATGAACACATAATGGCTTGACAGCTTCGCAACTACTCGAATTCTGTACTGCTCGATTTTTTAAAACTTGAACTCCTTCGTGACACAATCAATTTACATTTCTATTTATTTGTCAACAGAAAACGATTATCCTAGAGTTGTTGTACTTTGATATAAGTTAAATGGTTTTAAAATGCGCTAACGCATTTTTTCAAATTGAAAAAATGCAGCTTCACTATCGTGAGCATTTTAATTAATTTAAAATACACCATCGTTGTTTTTGAAAACTCTTGTAAATTGTCTATTCCAATTGTTATAAAATATTCCATATATAATTCAAAAATGCTTCCATTGAGTGTTTTCTATTTTTATTATAAAGATCTGTCTTGATAGCTGTATAAGTTTGCTTATCGAAGAACAAACCATTCAAAGCAAACAATCTACGCAAATTGCTGCTGTGTCCTTGCGAATGGAAATGTGAAAAAACATAGCTAGAAGCCATCCAACTGATTAAAAATAAGCAGCTTTCTTCCTGTCAACAGCTTACATTTCAGCTCCAAGACACTCCTATTCACCTCGCCCACTTTGTTCGCACATAACAAAGACCGCGGGCAATGCTTACCTTGTGATTCGCTTCATAACTGGCTGCAATTGTTCCCTTCCTTGATTGATGATCGTCTTTTGAGCTCCATCGGATGCATTTGTGGTTCGCTGCAAAAATAGCATCCACCAACGAACGAACAAACGATAGTGGTGGATATATTGCCTTTCCCGAGCCAAACGCGTGTAATCTTTCTCGAATCCAGCACCTGCGGCGTTCGCTTGAAGGTGAAAATTTGTTTTCGATTATTTTCACCCCCCACCGGACGCAACGCGGGACGGTGACAACGGAAAAGCAAAAGCGTAAAAGGGCTTTCACTATCATTGCTTCTTATCTTTGCACGTTTTCTCTCTTTCTTTCCCTTTCTCTCTTTTATCATCTTCACCACCAACCGGGAGCGCAGGCGAGCATCCGGCGGCGATGCAGCGTGGTTGTGCGACGACCGCCAACAAAGATCAGCACCGGTTCGTGCAGGTGCTGCTGGCGTTGCTGATGCTGCTGGTGCTAGCGTTCGAACGCTGGCATCGAACAGATCTCATCCACACTTCCCACGGCCCGTGGGCGTCCAGAGTATGCGCGAGTGCACGACCCACCGGCACCATCGACAGGACGATGCCACCATTACCGCACGTGATAACGCGGGATCCTTCCGTCAGCACATTATCGCCTGCGTCAGGGGGTGCGTAATGGGCGGGCGGTTGAGTCTTTTGAGGAGAGGAGATGCTGAAAATTGCTACATTCAGCATTACAAGCAACAAGAGAACTTTTACATGTTGTGTCGTCGTGAGAAGAAAATTAAAAAAAGAGAGTTCACTCAACAGAAGAAAAAAACACAGTGATGAAACTTCCATTAAAAAGTTAAAGCAAATCCCATCTTTCAAACACAAGCACATGGAAAATGGCGCCAAAATTACGACACCGAACAGCAATGAGCAAGACCGTAATCCGAATCGAACCAAACCACACCGATTGTATCGTATACAAGAAGGGTAGGGTCCCATCCGACCGGTGGGTGGGACGCATTAAGTTAAATTTTACAAGAGTTGCCGCACTGCACCACCTCTCCACGAGTTCCCCCGTTTCCGGCTGGACGGACTACGAAACTTCCGGCGTCTTAATGAGTGCACCGTTCCGGGCTCTATACGCGTAAGTCACAGGCTCATTGAAACCTGATAAGTAAAAAAACGTCTCAACAAGTGCACGAGTTAATTACCGAATGGAAGGCCGTTACGAGCGCGTTTGAAGGACAAGCGCGCAGCATTAGAGTTAGACAGAAAACCCCAAAAAAAAACAATCGAGTGATGTGTGAAAGACTTCAAAGAAGTTTTCTATTCGAGTGAAAGGTGAGATTTTATGGTATGGAGTGGAAAGGATGCGCGGGAGGAGCGTAGTTTGAATCAGTAGTGTGAGAAATCCGTCGATTTTTCAATTCGTTCAGTTCCAGTGTTTAGTGTTCAGCGAGGGTGTTTGAAATGTGAGGTGAACCATGGCCTGAGCGGGAGCGTATCTCAATATCATCACCGAAAGTGTCGTCCCAGACGAGTTGATGCAAATCCAGTACAACCAACGTTTTGTTTTTCGTCCATCATAAACCCGGTTAAGCGATAGAAAAGTGAGTGAAATTTAGAAAATGAAACGAAAATAAATATACGGAAGAATATGGAGACGTGGATTGTGGAGCTTTGGGGGAAGCAGAATAAAGCTATTTGTGGAGAACATTTGATTTCTTTTCTGCTCCACCACTACCACTCCGTGATTACGAATAGAATAAAATTTTAAGGAAAAGTGAAATCCACTAACTTTATTTCAATCTTTTAGACGGATGCGCGGGCGTGTGGTGTGTAGCAAACATTAAAGCTATTTATTTGAAAAATAAACCTGAGATTATCTCCAAAAACCAAACCAGCTCGTGGAATGGCGTTATTTTTTATGAGTGCAGGATATATCACAGTTGTTCGCGTTACAAAAATGCTCGTGCAAAGTCCCTCAAAACAGGTGATATGGTAAGATAATTTCTCGTCGTACCGCTTTTGTTACCGCAAACATTTAAATGCTGATCCAAATCTGACTGCACTGTGTGCGAAAAAGGTGAAAAAATGAAGCATCCTTTCCTTCCCCGGAGGCCGAACGATGTCCTTTTGTGATAATGAAAGCACGGGTGAACGATATCTTTTGTTCGGGGTCCGATAAAGCCCAGTGAAAAACATCACTAGATACGGGTAAGTTTCCATTTGTGAGAAGTTATTCCCTAGAATCGTTCTTGTTTTGATGCATTCAAGAGATTCTCATTTGGAGACAGATTTTCCTAAAAAACGAACAACTATACTAACCAAACCGAGTAAACCTTTACAACGAAAGTAGTTTTTTCGCAACTTTTTAACCCACACTCCGGGAATTGGTATCGTTGGCAGGCAGGTTTCAGTTCTGTCATTTCAGCATTTTATGTAGAATTGAAACGACAGGCGAGGCCGCTTTTGTTACTGAAAGTATTATGAGTTATGTTCTTTTTTGGAAGGCTTTTTAATACCCAATGTGTTCATTTTATAAGTGCCAAAAAAAAACATCGCTTCACTATAGGCAAGTTCCAATCTGGTGTTGGCCAATTTTGAAGGTAATTCTATAATAAAAACGTACAATCGTCCTTTTATCACTACTGTTTTATAGTGCAATCTTCATTATAAGAAATTTAAGAAAGAAATTTAAATTGATTGTTTACCAAAAAAATAAAAAAATAAAAAAAATTAAGCGTTCACAATATCCAGTGCCGATTAAGCATTTTATGTTTTTTTCTATTTAAATTATTCCATAAGAATATCAAAACTCATACAGTGTTAACATCTATCATCCCATTGTTCACGGTGCCTTTATGACAAAGGTTTGACTGCTTTGTTTTATGCTCGGAAAGGGTAAGTTATTTTAAAACATGAACCAGGGCTGGACGACAATGCTAGTGACGTGCGTCCCTTCCGATACTCCCTTCCCGAGGATACACGCTTACGAACCTGTGAAGAAAGTACGAGCCGGGCTACATCAACTCAAGGTTGCCTGCAGGAAAAGGAAAGATAAATGTTACCCGAACGAAAGACAGCACGCCAGCAAACAAAAGCCCACTTTGTTCGTTTGAAAAAAAAAAACGGTCAGAACAGCAGGCCGCGAGTAGCGGACGCACTAGACAGCCCCGGCTCGGGCTCCACACTATAACTGCTCACCTTAATTGCCTGCAGTGTGCGTCCGTCCACTCGCCAGCCGTCCGTCTATCTTCATTTTTCTAAAGGATAATGTTATTGTTCGGGTGGAAACGAATGATCCTTGATCTGGGCCACGGACGCGGGGAAGCCAAATGGGGACAATTTTGCTTCGAGCGCCGGCATTCTGACCGCCGGCAGCGGACGTGACCTAAAGAATGCACCGGCCCGCTGCTGTGCCTGATTGCGAACCGGAAGTCGCCGGAACGGCCATTTGCTTTGATCGTGTTTCGCTCCGTACGCGGCACCATGCGTCTCCATTTGAGGCAACTAATTCCGGGCGCGGGAGGAAACCAACCACCTTGACCCGCTGCGGAACGGAACCTACCGGGAGGAAGCAGTTTGTTCTATTGTTTACAGCAGCAGCAGGTAGACTGACAATAGCTTCAAACGCAACATCATAATGGTAGTTTGATGCGGCTGCACCGCCGGTCAATAAATAGTGCTGCAATCCAAGCGGAGACGATCCGACGGCCGGACGGGACGCGCTTGCTGGATTGCTATTTATTAATTCCAAAACCGGCCCCACCGCAACCGTAAATTGATCAATTGAGCTCGTTCATTCGTTCGACGAGCTCGTAAACGCGTTTTCAAAGAATTTCGGCCACCGGTATTTGGGTTGTCTGATGTGCTTTTCGGTCTTCTCTTCTTGCATCCCGATGAAATCTTCAGTCTGTCGCACTCCAACACCGAGCACACTTTGATCCAGAAACCGGGTACCATCATGAACGTCCGAATGGAGCTGCTGGCACCGTGCCTAATGGATTACGCGAGCATTCGGTTTCGCGTTTCAGCCAAAGTCCGACGAACTCGTTGCCGTGCGACGGCTTTTACACGGTCACACTTTGTCACAACGACACAATTTAATTTGCCAGCCATCAAACCCGGGGTGGCTGATAATGTTGCTGCTTTAATTTCAGGTTTCATCTTTAAGTGAATTATACGCTTATCGGATGCATTTTTTAACAAAACATCAAAGCATTTAACGATCAAACGGTCGTGTTTTTTGTTCTATTTCTAGGAAACTGTTTAATAAATAACATTTGAAATTTTTTAATAATAACAATTTTTTATAGTGAAAATATCTCGCCATTTCACAGAGAACGAATTTACAAGAATTCAAGCGATTTTATCGTATTCGGTTTGTTTTTGATTATTTGTAATTATGAATAATTCTACAATTTATTTTAAAAAACGATTACTGCTCTCACATCAATCTTAACCTTATACAGTGATAAATATTTTTAGAAAAATTATCAGCTAAAATTCAGCGACCCATAAAATGTTTCCATTTTTTTCAACCTCATCCGCAAAAGATGTAGCTTTCTTGACATGTTTTTTTTTTGTTGCATACGATAGCGCGAAAGCGTTTTCACTTAAGCTGGTTCTCATCTGCCGTGTTTGCTTGCTACCATAAGCATCCAATGGTGAGCAGTTGTTTTCATTAGTCGTATCAAGAGACAAGCTGTTCCGCGTGTGCAAGCCATAAACATTCGCTGTTGAGTGCTTTTAGAATGAAATTAACCTTGCGTTAAGTAAGTTTCCGCTTCAGCCCGAGTTGTTTAGATGACAGTATATAGATTAATATATTTACATAATAGCGTGTTAGTCCCCAAGCTTAAGTAATGAAGAAAAATCATTTTTTAAATTGAAGTTATCTCCAGGAACGTCGATCAATATGAAATCGCCGATGTTTCATGTGAAAAAATGAATTAAACAACAACGTTACTACGGTGTTGATCACATCTTTGTGCAAACTAATCGAACGATATCGGAATCCAAATTATTCATCACACATGCCGGTGTCAGGAACAAATTGCCTGATTCTATTCTATTTTCCACCGAGAAACTCTACAAACAATGCTGGTGCTATGGCATTCAACTAATCCGAAAGAAACTAATCCATAGGTGTTCATAACCTGAATGCTTTCTTAATATATTCCAAACATCATTAAAATTCGAAGCTATTGAAGGGAAATCCTGTGTTGCATGTAAAGCAAAGTAAGCTCCGTTCTATCGTATTAATTCCGAACCCCACCTGGTAGCTATTATTTGTCAACGATCGATCGACCTTCCGGGAGCAATACACTGGGAAAACTTGCAGCACCCGATGGCGTTTATTCTTGCGCACAAGGGATGGAATGTTGTAGTGCCTTTGCATATTTGATGATATCAGATCGATACGATTGGCACGATGTCGAGATTGATTGGACAACGGAAGGTGGCGATGGAGTACGGATAGGGACGAGATTTTCAATGCCCCAAACCCAAATATCTTCGTGAATTCTGGGCGCCCGGATGCGGCTTAACATTCCATCGGCTTCGGTAGCAAGATTCAATCAGGCGTTCGCAACCAGTGTCGTGAGGCGTCGAGCGCCCAGTTTCTGGTATGGTCAATATTCTTGCACCCGTAATGAAAGACCATAAATCATTCCGAAAAGGGGTTAAATCGATATTTTCCCCGGTCGTTTCTTTCCGCTAGCCGGGGCGGTGGGGGAGAAGGAGAGGGTGAGTAAAGGATTGTGTGAAAGCAGCGCCTCAGATGAGCGAAATATTGATTCTCGAACCATCCGTCGTGCTACACTTCATCAGCGCCCCATGCATTGTGCTGCTATTTTTTTTTTAAAGGCAATATTCCTCCCATAACTTCTGTTTTGGCTGACGAATTCATGCTGGTAACGACGATCCATCCGTTCCATTGCCAAGCCGGATGACGATTAGAAGAACATGGATACTGATTTTGCCAATCAGGGTGGTGGTTTTTTTTTCTTCTACAAAAAAACCACCCCCAGCAGTAGCTGCAGTATCATCATTTTTCCACCTTCAGTACCAGCAGTTTCGTGAGCAGCGTGTACCACTTTCGAAATGGTTTGCCATTTAAAGAATTACTTTCAACGACAAACACACACACGCAAGTCGAGTAAAACTGCAGTTTGCAAAAGAAAGTTTCGGAAGCAAGGTGCGGAAGGGAAGAAATATCCGCAAACCGGTTCAAGTTTACACCGGCAGTGGGAAAAGTTTTAACATCTTCGGTGCCACTGGCTCGTATCGGGTGTGACGTTTCGCCACGCTGACGGGGAAAGAAATTAAACGTTGAAATTTGTACACGTGTGCAGTCGGCAGTTTTACGATCGTTTGGTGAAATTTTTGGCCCATAAATTATCGACGGCCAAAATTAACGCCACGACCGAGGCCAATGCAGTGTGTGCCGGGAAGAATGTGTGAAAGAAGAAAGGAAAACCAAACGATGCATTCGAAATGTTTTACAGCGGGAATTTTTTAAACGCCTATGTTTGATGGAGTGTTCTTGCGATCAAGTTTGTTGGTTTGGGAAGTTTTGTACAATATTAGAAATTCGTGTGCGATGTAAAAAGTGCGTTACAAATTCTAACAGAAAGGTACATATTTTTATTCTTTTCATACTAACACACGTTTTAATACACATTTGACGCACGGTTAAAACAGGAACAGGTTGAAATTCAATATTCTGCTTCATTTGATTGCTATGTTTAACATTCGTAGCTTCTCATAATCGAGCTTTTCACCTTTTTTTTGCCTAGGGCTGCGTACAGTTTATTAATACAATAGGTATAAACAAACGAAGCTCTGAAAAAAATAAATAGCAATATATACAATTTGTGCAAACAAATACCGAAACAATTGGTTGACTGCGTCTGTTAGCTTCAGTGTAATTATATGCGATATAATATGTTGTAAACAAAATTAATGCTTCAAAGAAAAGGTAAACATTAATAACATTATGCTATTTTTATGCCATTTATTATGCAATCGATATCAGCCAACGCAATTTTTTAACAATAATCAAATTATTACACAGAAATTCAATTTGTCTTCGTAAATATGTTATTCAATGAAAATCAAACATTTCAAGTTTTTTTTTTAACAAAACAGAAAATATATAATTTATTTCACATGCTGTTATTGAAATATGATACGAATGTTTAAATTTTTCCACTGAATCTTCATTAATCCATGCTCAAAATAAATTTGAGTGAAATATGGAACACATTTCACAGAGCTTCACGTTTCGAACTGAAAATAGTCTTTGTACCTGAAAATACACTTTTTTTATAATGTTATACCAGTGCAATAAAAAAAGTCAGAACAATCACTCGCTTATCGTGTTGCTTGATGCTGCACGGTATCAGTAAATTTGCATCAACTATTTTGATTGAATTCATTCCATGCATCGATTGTTGAGCGTCCCTCCCGTCCGAAGTGCAGCATGAAAATGAACAAAATCCCGAAACACTTACCCATCCAGTTCGAACATCTAATCAAGCGCTCTCGACACGGATCGTTAGGTAATGCTCTCGAAGCCCGACGAGCACAGGCTACTGCTGTGTTTGGCCAGTCGTCAAGCGTGCTTCGGTTTACATCCCGATATCGAAACGTGCAGCAAACAAGCACAACAAAATGATGTTTTTTTTCCCTGAATGCTTCCAAGCGCTTGTTCCAATTCGAAACACACAAGCACCTGGCTGCAGCCTTCGAATCGAGGGTGATTTTTAGACTATTTTTGAGGATCGCTATGAACACAGCATTGAACTCACTGTTTGAATAAAAGCTCAAGTGGTTCATTTTCTTTTGAACAAATGTAGCAAGGAAAGCTATTGAAAATATCATTTTTTATACGAGAATATCTATCTAAACTAGGAATGTTCATAAAACATAATTTCTTTAATTTAAGCAAATTGAACGTATGACCAATTGAATGAAATCTGCACACATTATGATTTAGAGAGCAATTTATATCGTTCTTGGTTTTCTTTTAGACAGAATTGCTCAGAGATGTAGTACAGTAGATTGAACCAACGGTCGTTTCAATATGCTCACATCAATTAACGATAATATATTGCGTGATTGAATCTCACAGTAGCTATCGTCCGTATCGTTGTAAAACCAGGTCTATTGATTTCATCTGTTCTAGCATATCAAGAAGATATATGCATATGCAGCTCAGCTCATTCAACGAAATGGACGCTTTTCTCCATAACTACCCCCGCAAAGCAAACAACTGTCTTCCCAAAGCTCCCGGGCTGGCGACTACAAACGAACATTAAATGTGATTTGTACTCACAACCCAAACAATGAATATCGATAGTTCGACACTGCACCAGACACACTCACTTTCGCCAGACGGAGTTCGTCATGTCCTTGCATAATCCTTTCGCGCTCCATCGGTTCATAAACACGGAGCATCGCACCAGCTCGCACGAACACTTTCGCTTCGTTCAGTTGAATCTAGAATGGCTCACATGCACACGAGCACACACCAAACCGATCCCGACGCAATCCCTGCGAGACGTCGACACCATTGCCAGAAGTATTGATTTTGCCTGCCTTGCGAGATTTCGTCATAGTGTAAGGGGGGTTTTATTTTTGGTGTTTCTTTTTCATCTGATACACCGTAACAAAAAAACACGTTGCGTTGAAACGTTACAGAAGCGAAACGATTGGCATGGGATTGAAGAAAATTACCCCCTGGTTTTTTCGAAAAACAAAGCAAAGGCACGCAAACGGTGTGGTACTAGCTGTGGTGCAATATTTCCCCGGATGAAAATTAAGCCCACAATTGATCCCGATGTCTCGATAACAGTCTCTCGGAACAGCTCGGGGAACTTTTCCATTCCGTTCGTTCGTTCGGTTCAGTACCAGTGCGCTTTTTCCGCTTGCGCCGGCTTTCCAACGTATCGTTCTCGTTCAAATTAAAACGCTAAATGAAAAGTTTTCAAATCAAACCCGCACAACCCGGTAGCCAGCGGGTAAAAGTTAAACAAATTTAGAATATTTATTCCGTGCTGCAACGGGAAAAACCTTAACGAAGCGAGCATTTTGTTTGAGCGTTTTGATTGAAAGCATGAAACGATGTGCTACGGGCTGAAAGGGCTAAAAGCTGCATGCCGTCCGTGGTCCTTTTCCCAGGCACGTTGCAGACGTTAACAACTGTTTACTGCAATCAAATAGATTGATTTTTCCCTTGCGACACAAACGGCCAGTTTCTTAAATAATGAAAACAAAACGACCGCTGGACTATTTCTATTGCAGCCTTTCTTCGTGCGCACTGAAATGTGTTTCGAAACGTACGAAACAGGTTGAAGAGGTAACGAAAAAAAAAAACTGCATCCCTACCAATGCTACTTAATTTTAATTTACTCCTCTTAAAAGCTTCACGCCGCACGCCGGACGATAAATCACGCGGGATTTTCCGGGATTATTTTCGGAGATCCCTCGAAGCGTCCGGCGAATGCAAGCCCACCCAGAAGTGCCTTACAGTTGAGCCGTTTTTTCCTGCACTAGAGAGGTCTGATTTTATAAGTCGGGGAACTGTTATGTTGTTGAACTGTTGATGAATTGGAGGCCGTTTTTGGAGAGATTTATTTTCAATAGTTAAAGTGATACGCAGCATGTTGTGATTGGTTTATTGGCGAAAAAGTCTTAAATTATCACTTTCTTGTTTTTATTTTAAATTTTGGGAAACGTGATACCATCGTTAAAACCGCTATAATTATTGAAATTAATCTTTATCTTTATATATTGATATCGCTTAAACAATAAAAATGTAGCAATTCATTCTCGTTTTGTTTTATAAGATAGTGTTAAATTCATAAATATCATAAATAAATATCATAAAGATCATTCGAATAGTCAAAAAGTGTAAAAAAATGTAGTTTAAATTAAAATGTATAGTTAAATAAATGTAAAAATCAATAGCATTCGATAAAACCACAAAATATAAATATTTAAAGTATATGAGCAAGAGTTTTCAAAGGGGTTTCATCGACTTTAACTGAAAAAATACCTAAACGAAACCTGTCCTTAACCCAAAACCGATGACTATGTCAAGACTGCAGAAGAAAGCGTAAAAAAAAACCGGCAAAACAGCTGCGATACCCATCCTCCTAATGACCCTAATTTCATAACCAATTTAACGTTTAATAGCGTCTGCAGAGGACACAAACGATAAGAGCCAAAATTGATTCTAGCAAATATGTAACAACCCATTGGCAATGCCAGTGGAATGTACAGCGCCAGTAAGTGTCGTGCATGAAATCATATCACAACCTTCGACGATTGTTACATTTGCTCTCGAGCTAGCAGCTTTATCACCGCCGTTTCACAAAGAATATAGCAGCTGCAGCAGCTCCCACTGCATGCGTGTCAATTGTGGCTAGAAGCTACAGAAGAAAGAGGGCTCCGGTGCGTCCTACCGCAGAAGGGAAGCTTCCAAGAGCCGGGCGAAACTTGTACGGTTCCACTGTGTGTGCAACAGCATCAAATGGCTCATTCGAAAGCAACCTTATCATGATCACACTGAAGTCAGTGCCGGCAACTGGAGAGAAGCTGCGCAAATGAGAAGCTTCGGTTCGCATGAAGCGGCAGACGTCACGTGAGCTTTATCATGCCATTGTGGGAGTGAAACCCAGCACAGGACCATTTTATGCACGCTTTATGAGATACCTTCTTCGCACGGCTGTTTATCATAACACAATGCGGGCTGGTTATCGATGTCTGGTGCATGATTTTTCACTCATAAGGTGTGGTGTGTTTTGTTGCATTTGAGAATGTGCCCTGATGTGCTTTGTTCTGCTTTGTTTAACAAAAAAAAAAAATTGGTTTATAACATTAACGCTACAACTTTGCCTGAACATTTTCATAAGAATTAAAGTAAAATATTTACAATAAATCAACTCTTACCACTGCTGCTCCAACTCTGAACAAATAAGATTTTTTCCACAAGCAAACAATGGGACGATTCCGCGAATTTCACACCCTGATAGGCAGCCGTCTCTGCTGCAGGCAACAGTTAAATTTCCGTTTCCACCGGCGGAAACAACCCACAACGGCACTCAGCACCAACACCGGCTGCATTCCTCGGAATGTGTCCGTCAATCGCGTGTCCAACCGAACCGAGCCGTCCGTGATTGTGGTCATCCTCAAAACCACGACAGCCCGTTTCCGCTGTGGTTTTCTTCCTCGTCACTTCGTAACAGCTCGCACATGAGCTCGCCTCTCAAAGTGTGCGGAAAATCGGAAAGAATTGAAAAGATGATGAGAAAAAAAAGGGAACAGCATGTTATTTCCGATGAATGGAGCACGATTCATTGGTTTCCTGGTAATGCAGGCATAGTGAAACACATATTTTTACTTTGTTGCAGACACAAATAGGAAGCTCACAGCATTGCACACTCGGTAAGAACCGAAATGGGAACTTGAAAAATAAGAGCTGTTGTTACAATTTACATCACAACACCAGGCTCCATTATCTATTTCCCAAAGGGGAAGCAATTAAACATAATACAAAAATAACTACAAATATGTGATTATATTAAGTAAAAAATCTCAACAAAAAATAAATAAATCAAATATATAAATAAATTCCTCCCATCACAATCAGCAAAGTCAGAAGGAACGTCAAACCAGCGCTCGGCCAAATCTCAAGCCTTCATCAACCGTCAGGCTGACCCACCCGAACCTGCCATATTTTACACTGATTGCATTAACCGGCGCCGTTTCAAATCACTCAACTAGCGAAAAGTAACGAAACTCGCTGACGTAGCAAAACGCCGGAAAAGAAGGAGAGCCTCCCACGGTTGATTACGGTAGCGATGTTCATCACGCGCGAAATTTAATGAGATTATATTAAGCTAAAGGATTTAATCTCTTTGATTTTTGCCGGCGATCCCAACAGCGGCGCGTCCGAGCTGGGTCCGAGCCGAATCTGTTTTCCACTGCCCGCTTCATTTGCGTTCAATGATCGTGTTACGTGTTTTTTTTTTCTTTTTGCTGCTGGTTTCACTTTTCCCATTTATTCTCCCCACGAACCCGAACGATGAAATGGAAAAGCGGGTGAAAGGGTACAGGGACGAGCTGTCCAAAAATCAACGAAAAAGGTACCTTTTGCACGAGGTGGCTTAACTTGTTTTTCCACGGTGTACACGGTCAAAAAGATGGTTTCTATCCTTTTCAATGTCCCTAAATGGTGGCGGTGTTCAATGAGGCTGAAACTATTGCCTTTTGACAGACGTTTTTTTATTGGATAAATTAAAGCATTCGAAAACCTTAACTGACATAAAATGTGTGGTTTCGTTTACTTAAAAGCTATTCTAATAATTTAAAAATAACAAATAAATTGAGTTTAAAACAAAAGGAAGAGGAAACAAATTCCGAGAAAATGTTGTTTACATTCGTTTAATAAAAGCACCAAGTGTACACATGACGAAACAAACATCCGAGATCAAAGTATGTATATATGTCTGCAGCAAGCATAACGAACATCGTGATATCCGTCTTCCTCAAACCTCCTGCAGTTTGTAAATCGTAAAATATTAATCATTATTGAGATCATTACAGTCCTTCGCCGGTCGTGATGCCGAACCGTATCGGTTCAGTGAACGTTACTTGAGGCGCTTCCTAGGAAAACTAAAATTACCCCGAATAGTCGCCCACGCACGTGCATGTTAGCTAACTGAGACGGTTCTAAGCACGGCACGGTCTGGTGCGGAACGTCAAACGCGGAGGGGAGGGAAAATCTTCATTAATCATTTCGCGCGCTCGCTCGCCACGCTTGCACGGGCGCAGATATTAACATCAATAATTTCCGGACAAATTATGATTTGCAAACTCCTCCCGACCTCGCCCACGACAGCGATTCTCACGATTTCAAAGGTCAAACCCTTGTTAGGTTGTTACGGTGAAGCTTTTAATTTGTCAGATAAATTAACAACCACCGGCTTGATTTGCACGATAAGTCGGCAAAGCGATGATATTAAACCGCGATTAGCAGATAGGTTTGTCGCGTTGGGATTTTACGCCACGTTGATTTGCTGAATGGAAGAGCTATTTAAATTTCACATTAGAAATATAATTTAATTCAAATTAAAGACATTTTTCACTCCACCATTCATACATTGAGTGTGACGTTTTTTTTTTCTTCTATACATGTCACCTCTCCCTACGTGTAAATCTCTACCTCTTCCGACACGTTGATAGCTTTTAGTTCGCTCCATCGCTGATGCGCTTCGGTGACCACCGAGCTGTTTTAATTTTTGCCCACAAACTTCACACTGATGCCACATTCAACTGGTCCCTCTCTACTAGTACCTCCCACCGTTGTTAGTGTGGACGTACGTTCTCATTCGACGCGAAACCGACCGCTAAGCTTCGTTGGGCTAGCGTTACCAGCCGGGATCCATTAGGCTCGCGTTACACTTACAACATTCGCCATCGTCTGACACCTGCCAAGAGGGTTTGCGGCGCCTGCTGCTTCGTTACCGTAGGCATTTCATCTGCGGTGGCTTCTGGCTCCGGTTGCTCTGGTGGTTGCTAAGGCATCCGTCCATTACTCAATTTCGCCTGATTATGGTTTTGAACGTGATTGTATTCATTTCCAGTTGAGAGCGTTTGAAGTTAGACTCCACCGTTTGTTTGGTATGTATTATTTGTGATTTAAAGGGTACTTCTAAATTGAGCAATCGTTGCTTCATTACTGTTAATGAATTGTCAATCAAAGTTTCATGAATATATTGAAATAAGAAACCACCATACTAAACAAAAAAACATGTATAAAAACTTCCATTAACAATCCGTGTCCTGGGAATGAAATGTATTCCACAAAATATTTCTCATACTTTTCAGCTCAAATTAACCCTAATCATTTTTAATAAAGGTAGTTTACCTGTAATGAAGCCTTGTACCATCTAAACGATTGAACTAAACCAGAGCGAAACTAATGAAAATTTCAATAGAGAATTATTTGTTTAATTTATGATCAAAACTATACTAATTTCACTTGAAAACCAATGGAAAATATGTGACAAAATATACTCCAAATAAATGTTTAAAGATGTACAATTGTGTAGTTTTCTTTAGAAAACTTTAAAATGAAACCAAACAACCTAATGTTAATTTTTAATATGATCTTTAATGATATTTCTTTGCTGTGGTCAATTGAAACACCATTCATTACTTTCACAGCCGTTTCTGGTGTAAAATAAAAAACAAAACACGCTTTTTGCAGACCAAAACTTCGGGTCGGGTCATACCGAATGCTACGAACATTCGCTTCTAGTCTCTTAAACCAGCTAACCCACCATTGAAAGCACACAAGTTTTACGTTTTTCTTATGCGAAACAAAAACCAGAAGGTACTCCCGAAGGGACACATTGAAGCATCGAATGCGTTGCGCCTCGGAGTCAAAGATAAAGATACTGGAAGCTCTTAAAAACGCATCGCTACGAAGGCCAACCGGCCCGGGGCGTATCAGCAGTGCTCATGAAAAAAGCATAAAATAACAGCAGCAATAACCGGCCGGCGCGGCAGGGTGGGTGGGAAATGTAGGATAATAAAAACCCCCTCACATAAAACACCCAGCAACTGCCACGCATTAAAGGGTTACGGGTGGAACACGGTTCGCTCGATTCTGCCAACGGTCTTCGTGCAGTATCCGTGCCGATGTACAGCCGAGCCGAGGTTAATGTTTCCTCCAAGCGCCAAAAAGCCTCTTACTAACCGTATGGATAAGACGTACGTACAGACGCACAGCGACCAACCCCCGAAACTCCATTGTCTTATGGGATAATTTCTTCGTCAACGTCTTTCTCCGGTGAGTGCTAGCGCAACCCGTGTGGGACACACCGAATTTATGCTTGGGAAAGGCGGCAACCCGCTGTCTGACGACTGCAAAAAAGGGCTGTGCCATGCGGCGGAAGCAAATAAGAGGCATTCATTTAATGGCCATATCGCAGCCGGAGTCTGTCAGCGATTTCGGAGGGGGGTCTGTTTCAATTTCAGATGTCAAGGGCAACGAACTGAATCCAGCAAAACAGCACGAGTCTGACGCGCAGAACACAGGACGCAATGTAACAATGCATCCTGAAAATGGCACATCGCTTTCAAGATTCACGAAAAGGCAATGTATCAAGCGGTTGTTGCTTTTATGATGCATTGTTTTGTGTGCTACATTGAAAACGGAAAAGCATCTCCGGTGTTGGTTCACTTCGTTCGTTCTTTGATGCAAAGTTTGCCGAAAATGATGGTTGGAATCATCATCTTTTCATGTTATTTCTACATCAACCTACAGTGATATCTATTGTGCCTAGGCTAAATATAAACTGCTCCAATTACAATGTTTATTTCGATCAAACGTATCGAACGCACCGTCGTATTGCTCACCAACGCTTCTGGGAAAATTATCTAAAATTTACCGATTGACTATCATTACGCGGAAGCGGCTGTAAATTGCATCCAAGCACATGCTTCGTCTATGCTGCGGCTCCAACAGTGTTGAACATTCCATTCTTTTCGAGTTTCGCTATTTGACGACTCTCATGAGTTCATACGATCTCATGATGAATATTTATAAGATATTTACGGAAACACGCAGTGTAATGCGAGTAGAATAGCAGTGAGGAATTTGTTTGCAGCGATAGAAATAAAGGGCAAATCATTGTATGAAAAGCTGTTCCCTATTAAGCTAAGGAGCTTTTCTTTATCATCACGTGAAAACACAAAAGAGATAAATAGAAAAAAAACCGAGGGAAATAGAATTGATCTAGTAAGACCTAACAATATTGTTCTTTGATTTGGTTTAAGGTTTCACTTAATTACCAAAATAACATCGTGCAAAAAAGTTAAAAATGATTATTTTTTAAATATAAAACAAAAAGAGCTTGTAAAAAATGGAATCTTGTTTTTAAAGTTTGAATTATTTTTCTGAGATATTTTTTCATCGTTTTTTTTTTTAATTTTGAAATTGAGCTTCTAGCAGTGTTGTCGTAAGAAGATTATACAGAAAAAATATCTCAATTTTGTAAAAATGGCAGACAGGGGAAGATGCAATATGCAGATGCAAAAACGAAAATTTGTTTGCTTTAATTTATATTTCCTCACATTGTGGAAAAGAAAAAAAAACTTTTATTTCATTCAATACTTTGAAATGAACTCCAACACTTAAGCAAAATTTTTTTCTCAAACAAAAAAATCTACGTATTCTCTGTTTCATGCTGTGTCTTGTCATCTCATATACGTTCAATTATGTACGTTCGGATCGATTCCGGGCTTCAGCACGGCCCCGAAACCCTGTAGAGCAATAATTCAAACCCTCTGCCCAAATCAGTTTCACCAACATGAACGGAAGACACTCCCCGGAACAAAAAATCTCCTACCCAAAAAAGCTGCGACCTGTGCGTCTCAAAATCAACAAGTCACACCAGTCCGACGGATTGCCAATTTCTCATCCAACACTGGATGAGCATCTTTACGGCTTTTTCTTTGCCACCGTAAAGTCGGCTCCCTTCCAGACCCCTCGAACCCCGAGAGGTACGGAGAGTTTGTTTTCGGTTTTGTATTTTTATTCTCCACACGCCGGGAGGCATTTCCACGAAATGACTTTCCGAACCGTTCGAGTGAAAGGAAATGACTTGAAGAGTTGAGCCCAAGTTCCGAGCGCGTTCGGCGATCGATTCCCGTTTACGATGGGCCGAAGTCCTTGACGGAAAAAAAGCATTTCCTTAAGCCACCGTGGTAAGGCGGCTCCAGTTTGGCATGTTTTTTTTTTAATTTTATCCATATTTATACTTTGTGAAGAGGGGAGGAAAAAATCATCAATTCTCTTGTCAACAGTTGTTTCCGATGAAGGTCTGATACTTTTTTTTTAAATTATATTGTTTCTTTGTTCAAGCCGCACCTGCACCTGTTTCTGTGTCAATAAAAGTTCGTCTCATCGGTTGGGTAAAAGATGATTGCACCAAAATAAACACCGCTTCTTCGGCAATAGTTACTCACGCTTAACGTATCACATTCAACTAAAATCAGCCTTCAATATTAGTTCCCCTTCGTCGGATTTGCTTCTTATGCTGAATATTGAGAGCGTTCCCAAGCGTGTCTCGTTCGAACAGATGCTGCAAGCTTGTAGCACGTCCAATCACCGTCCGATTGCAGACAGATGCGGTGCAACCTGGGTTGTTTCAGCTGGCAGCTAATTAGCATCCATTGCAGGCACATAATGTGCGCAATGAGAAGCAATCATTAAAACTGCATCAACCGACGGCACAGTCGTCGGTATAAAATGTTCTGCCTTTAATGGATCATGCACCGATGGCTGGTTGGGTTTGAAGTCGTCAAAGCAAGCTGTGAGAAACGTGAATCAATATGGAGTAGAGGGTTCGTTCGCATACATGTGGGAACCACAGTATTGAGAACACGAAGGATACATTTGGCAAAAAATAAAATGGTCATATTTATTCATTATCTATTTTTTATTTTATTTAGATACTTTATACATATTTTTGTTTTATTTTTTATCAGATTTTAGAATTTTCTATTTTAATAAATATTGCAATGAATATTTGAAAATTCCTTAACAAAAACTGGGAACTGTGAAAAAAGTTTAAAATTGATTTTATTTTCATAAAAATTGTAGTATCAGATATTGTATTTTTATTGTATGATTCTCCTTCTGCAATAGTTTCAGTACTTTCCGTTCGTTAACTTTTGAATGGTCTAGTGAGAACGTTGCGATATCCTATTCCGTCCCTTTCACTAGAGAAAAAAGACAAACGCGTTCGATCTCACCTTTGACTAGAAAAAAAAATCAAACTGTGCAAATTTATTCCACCTAAAGAACTTTCAATTGAAAACGTGCAGATAGACGAGCTGCGTGAGTTTTTGCCAGCCGGTAGCCAACTGCTTGGGCGATGAATTTCCTAACCCCTTTCCCGTACGGTGCGAACAGTATTTATTTGGCTAAGTTTTCCAATGAACGAACCCTCACGTTCAATTGCCTCTTTTGGGGAATGGAATTTCGCTCGGCTAGGTGGGAAAAAAACGAATAATAATCGTCGGAAGATTGGCTTGCATGTGTGCGTGAGTGTAAGCAAAGACTTTTGTCTGGAAGCGAACATGTGACTTATTCTTACGGGGCAACAATGGGAACGGAATGGAGTGCCCCATTTCCATTCCGAGTGCCGTCACGTACACACGATGCGGAATGGATATTTTTAAAAATAAAACTGTTGTGATATTGTTGTGTAAGCTCCGTGTGCCTTACGTGCATGTGATGGAAAATAATTACAGTTCTTTTGGGGGCAAACGAGTTAATGGGTAGAATTAACGGGAGCGAGGATTTTCTTTCATTTCATGCATGAAATAATGTTTATTTGTCACACCGGTGCGATTGGATTATGAAAAAGGGCTCTCGTTAGCATGGGAAACACGTGGCCGTTAGTGTGCGGCCATCGAAAGGTACACTGAAAGTGTTATTTTAATTAGAAAACTTCGTCACCTGGTCCGCCAACGGCTATGATTCAAATATGTTTCGAGAAATTACATTTCCAAGAAAGTTAAATTAGCATACAATGTGGCGAAAGGAATTTATTCGGAAAAACCATTAAGAACTGAGAAAATTTACAGTAAAGTTGCTTAATCATGCGCTTTGTGACATTCAAAGAATTTTTTTTTGTATTTTTGTATGACCAGCTCAAATGAAATAATATATTCCATATGAAACATGCTTACAATCAACTTTAATATTAAAAAAAAAAAATTCACTAGTTTTTTTAAAGTTTCGTAGCATACCAAACATTGGTTCAAGAACTTATTTTAAAAACATTTCCTTAATAACTAAAAAGATTTAAAAAAAACTGCAACCCCATCTGGCCCACCTTTTAGAGCGAGATTTTTCTCACCATTCGCCTAACCGTAGCAAATAGCGAAATAAATATTCCTCCTAAACAAACACAACCCATAAATGCTTCGGTGCGGTGAAAAATGTGCTGCTTCGACCAAGGAGCAAAACGGATTTCCCGAACCGCTTCGGATCGCTTCCTTCGGAGTGCGCACAGCGAAACGAATGGATCTTACTTATGCTAATGGTGCATGGGGCAAGGTCAGTCAAACCGAAGGATGCCCACGAATCGTCTCTCGCCTTCTTCCGACCATCATCCATCAGCCACCGGTCGGATGGTTCCAGAGCAGTGTTTTGCCAAGCTCGGCTTAACATATGTGTATTTTACGCATGTTTATCCTCTGCCGTGGTTGGCACAAGGTCCAACGCCTGGGGCGTCAGTGCGTCAAAAGTGAGCATTCATCTTCTTCTGTCCGTCCGTTCGTCCTGGCTAACCCTCGGGCACTTACTTAATACGCTGGCGAACGTTGTGATAGTGTGTTCTGGCACCAATTATCACACTCGAAGTAGTGATAGTAAGAAAGTAGGAAAGAAGGATTGCTTGCACTGGGCGAAGTGTAACAATAAGCTGGACAAGATTCCTACGAAAACCAAACCAAATGAAGATAAAGCAACATTGGTTAAGACACGAACAAAGGGCGAACAGCATTTGTTGGCAGTGTCAGCCGTTGATTTATTCTCCAGCTACTTCCGCAATGAAGTTGCTCTGGCGGGATTGCTTTTACGAGGAAATGAAATCAGTGTTGGAAATGCGCCTGTGGTATCTAAGATGTTGTTCAACATTATAAGGATTCTTGGCGTTCATCATTCAACTTGGCCTTAGCGTTCTATTTAAATTAAATCCTTCCTTGACTTGCCCCACTGGTGCATTTTTCTGCTATTCAACTCGTTGTTCACATTCTTCCTGGACTGCACACTCAATCGCACTTGTCAGAAATCGTTCATACTACGTCAATTGGCACTAACACTGCATTTCTTTGCAGCAACTCTCGCACAAATAGCACATTCTCTCGGAGAAATACCCAGCTGCATTACTTTTGAAAGGAGCGGCTTCTGGGAATGCTTTCAATTTAGTTTCCGATCTTCGTTAGGGCACGAATGTCTTCGTTTCATAACGCCTCTCGAACTCTTCTAATATTTGAAATTAAAATAAAAAGGAGAAAACTTTTCATCGAGTTTCTATTGAGCCCCTTTGTGTAAAGTTTATTGTAAAAAAACTGTCAAAGAAAATATAAATCGATATTTCACTGCATACTCTCCAATGTATTGGGGATTTTCAATTTAGACATAAAAGAATTGAATTTTTAAAACTTCTTTTCAAACCATCTGTGGTCAATCAATTAATTTTTCCAAATCGATAAATATATTGATTAAAAAAATCATCCGAAATTATTTATTCGTGATGTATTCTTAAATAGATATAGAAAATAAATTGAAAAATTTGATATAATCAACATCAAATGTCTGTGAATTTAACTTTTGAATATATGATTAAGATACGAAAAACTAGTTTAAATTTGAATTCTAATATTTGTAAATTTGATAGATAATAGTTTTACAGGTTAATGGACTAAATTTCATCTGTTTTGGGTTTTGAATATCTTTCCTGTATTATTCAGCATTATCATAATGCGTGTGAACAATTTCATTGAACAACTCATGGTGTCTATTTCAATGCTTTTCATGTTAAATAAAATATGAAACAAAAGATGCATTCAATATGTTCCCTATTATCTACCTACAAACAGACACAAACTGATGTCGGTTTCCCCTTTCGTTACATTTTACATCGTTTGCTCCGTCAACCTAGTTTCCGATACAACATTGTCATACTGTTTTGAGGATCTCCACTGATTAATAATGCAATCATGGTGATTCCATCCACATCGGCAGTGCTGCTGCAACCCGAACAGGCATGTTGCAATCGCACCGAAACACACCGAATAATGGAAAAGCCCGGCCGGCTCGACGGTCCCGGCGTTTCATAAATCGAGCACATCGGGAAATAAATTTGTAGTTCAATCAAAACTTTGCTCCAAACTATCGTTACCGTCGTAATGAGGTCCGGAAACTTTGCCGATGAAATATCACCTCGCAAGCGGGCACGGTGGAGCCAACAATCGGGTTGATGTTCATCCTGGCGAGGGTTACAGGAACGCTCGGAAGGCAGGTTGAAGCCGGACTCTGTCGGATCGCTCTGGTGCTGCTAGTACGAAACATGATGTACGAGCATTTCATGTATAGTTTTCACCATCGTAAAAGCGCTCGAGATAGAGGGCAACCATCGGTCTGATCCGCGTGGTTTACCGTACCGAACCGAGCCCAGAACGAGAGTCCGGTTTGCATGCCAAGATGGCTAACTTGCGCCGCAAATGCTCCTTCCGAGAGACATTCACGGTGCATTGGGTTTCTTGGTAACTTCGCAATCGCCTGTGCGCTATTATGCATCTGACGACCGTTAAGAAGGCATTGGCTGCTTTGATGATTATGATAGCATCGATTATTAATTATTTAAAATCATCCTCAAGTGGTTGTTACAAACAGGTCATGTTTGAACCTTTACCCTGGTGGTATTGTTACAACGTTTATAGTGGAATTAACAATAATCATAGTGCAAGGGTATTGAACATGATTCTTCCATCGTCAGCAGATATATTCATTACAAACACTTTACTTAAGTTATTATTTTGGAATGTTAGATATTCTACCTATTTTGGAATTACATAATCTAGTACTACATGCTTTATTTAAAAAAAAATCCCCATCTTAGTCTGACCAATCTATGCCATCACCGTAATTTTATGAAAATAGGAACTTTTTAAACTAACAAGCGTAATAATTAAATTACTACGCGTTTTAAACATAGATTTCTTTAACCCTTTACTACGAACACACATTTTATTCTAATGAATTTTAAAGATTTTGATTTTGAGATTTTGATTTTGCAGATATTGAGTTTTTACATTTCAATGCACACTATGTCGGTTGTAAACTCTTTTTATCGAAAAACAAAAATATCTCCATTCATCCTTTCAATATCTATGACCGTTTTCCGTCATCCTTTCTTCAAGAAGAAATAATCTCTACGAACCCACCATCCATACAAAAAACCAGAACACTCCACCAAAACGGCGCTCCAGCACAATGTGCACTAAAAATATTTCAATCGACTATCTCTTCTATAAAAAACCCAAAAAAAAACTACGAAACCGCTCCATAATCCCTCCGTCCGCCGAGGTCCTGTCACCATGTCCTGTCGAAAAGCTAAGCCCTCGACGTTCTCAGGTGCACCGGTCGCATCGCGAATAAAGGTGCGGAAAGACTCAACGACTTCCATCCCATTGGTGCTTGTGGTCTCGCATCGTCCTCGGTGCTGTTTATGGCATCCGCCACGGGACGGATGCTTACGTGCTCGGGAAGGGAGGTAGCAGCCTCGCGAAGTCAAAGGAACAATATGAGCGTGCGACCACTTCATAAGCCATTATGATCCGGTGTCCCACCATCCGCATGGCGGCTCAATGCGTGCATTCACGCCGAAACACCCATTCGGGTCGAACCGTAAAGGTCCATTTCCCGAGCAGAAGCATCGGGCGGAGATGAGCATGGGCCAAGAAAGTTTTTGCATTGGGCTAACTAATATATCAGCGCTGGTTCCGGGCTGGGTGCGGGCTGTGTATTTTCGAGTGACTTTTATCGGATGCCAAGGGCAAAGCGGATGACATACACACATACAAACAAACCCGCCCATTCCTTGATTCCTCTATCGCCGTTTCGTTCGTTACTACGATGCTGCTTTATTTTCGCCTATCGCCCAAACAAAACAAAAAATAAAGTAAACCCAAGTCAGTGGCGGATCCTTTCGTCGCATTGGCCATAACTTTATGGTGTCGCAAGAATGACATTTCGTTTCGGGAGCATTGCTTTAAAACATTCTGTCCGCATCCAGAACTGTCCGGTTCGCCATACAATTCGCCCTGTTTACTGCGGTGGGCCGTAAAGATGCCGGGTTGATACTTGGGCCGAACCAGAAGCAGAAAACCCGACGCAACCTAACACCGGCAAAGGTAGCACGCTCTGGTTTTCCCTTTCGAATGTAGTTACCAGCCCGGCATGGCTTAACGGCTTCGCTAGTCCATCGGAAATGGGACCAGATTGGGAATAAATAATGGCTTGCTCCGGTCAATTCGTTGTCGCCCGTGTCGCTCGTAAACTTCCCCGTCGAACAACTTCACTAGAGAAGGTCGAGGGTTCAGGAGGAAAGAAACGTACGTGTTGGACAAACACATAGACACCTCACGCTGCACTGAGCAATAAAGAAGGTCAAGGTCCGGTAGATCTCGTCCCGGTATTACTTTAAGCGCCCAAGCATCTTCGTTTCCAGCAATCCACGCTTCAACTCCTCAATCAGAAATGCAACGTTCGCCGGCAGTGGCACAAACATTTCGATGCTGGCTTACGGCTGTCATCGTAAAGTGCGTAAACAAAAACATTACCCTGCCAGGTATGACAGCTGGCAAACAGTGGCTCTGTTTACTTTATACGCTTGTGCTGGCTTGTTGGAGGCTGGCGCCGGACGGAAGGTATTAACTTCCGAACGGCGGAGGTTCAACGCTGCTGCACAAACATCATATGACGGTTTTATCACGCTTGCAGCAACCGAAGGTGTGAGGCGTAAGGCGCAAAGTGTCATAAGCATAAGCTTGTGGGTGTTTACCTTTGTTATTGTGACAGCCCAGCCAAGGGATAAGTGGAGATTTTGTTGATGCCGGACACTCGAGGTCTCGCGGCAATAACACCCGCTCGTATAATCTGGTTTGTATTTTAGATAATTTTATCAATATTGGAAAACATACCTGAGAAAAAACGAGTAAAATTCCATAGAAAAGAATATCCCTATAAACTTATTTTTGTGGAGATTTAATTAAAACAAGAAAGCAATACGGCCAGGTCGTCACTATCAAATTAAAAAAAAATTAAAACAAAAAAATACGTAGTCGACGCATGATTTTGTATGAACAACAGGAAGTGTTAATTTTGTTAACCTTCGGCAGATGGCGCTCCTTTGTTAAGGATTTATTTTTATAAAAAATTTGTTTACGCGATCTTAACAATTAATTCAGGAGATGATGTAGAATTGTTTACAATTGATTACAAATGTAAAAACTTGGAGGAAGAATGTGTGTTTTAACTCTATTCTCATATTATTTGAAGTTAAAAATTAAACAAAGTACGTTATTAAGTACCACCAATGGTATCTCAAAATTATTTCTTTAAAAATTACTGCTTTAATAACAAAACTAGGTGGCGTGGAAAAAATCAACCAAAATATGAAAAGAACCCGCGCAACAAAATTGCTATAAGCACTTACTCGGTTCCAAAGTTTTTCCGTTTCCAACCGCAACCGAATAACCTTGATGTCCTTTTTTCCGTCCCACTGCATCTTTCCACGTTCCTGTAACAAATGCACCGGGCTGGTAAAAATAAGTTTTGTGTTACATCGTTTTATTTTGTGAGCTATGTTTTCTGCTGCTTCTTCTTCTTTTTTTGCTGAAATATTTTCATCCCCCCACAAACAACCCACAGCATCGTCACCGACAAAGCGCATCGATCTGTTCGCACGATGGCTGCGAAAAGTTGGGAAACTTTGCACGTTAAAGAGCGACCGGAAGTGGAGCATCGTGACCGACCGACGGCATCTTGCGCCGTTGGTTCGATGCGGTGCGTAATTTTGATGGCGGTTCGCCGGTTCCGGGGCATGCGGCGAGGGAAAACACTTTCCCCGGCGAACGGTGTTTGGTAGTAATTCGTTTAGAGATGCTTTCATAACACCTTCCACCGCGGTGGTAAGCCAATAACTGGTTTGGGATGAATTATTTAATAGCTGTACGGTCTACACGGGCCTATCCGCAGGGCTTCTTGGCTTAAATTGTATTTATATGATTTTTTTTTATTTTCTCTTGGTTGCTATTTTAAAAACTGAAAAATTGGAAATAATAAAAAAATGTCAATGTCCATGCACCAGCCCTGTGATGTTTATGTAATAATTCCTGTTTATTTGCTCATTTCTAAACATGTCGCTTTTATCTGATATTTGGTTCATCTGACCATCATCAACGATAACATGCAAAACTCATAGCAGACAAAGTGGGAGCGTCAAAAGTCTGATTAAATTATAACAATATCCCTAGAGTAAACAGCCCCAGTGGACTATCTAAACAAGATGTTTTGCTTACTCCGCTGCTCCATGGTTGTTTTCTGTTCGATTTTATCCTTGGCATCTCTGGCTGCTCTATTTGGAGCGTTTAAAGTGAGCAAGCGCAAATAACGATGAACTTTGGCGAACATTTTTAGTATTAATATTCGATGACCCCAAAAACTTACAAAGAACTAAACATAACATTCTTCTATAAAATCCGTGACTACGAAAAAGCGCCGAATAAAATTAATAAATTAATGTTAAACACTATGTTGATTGTTGATTACTAAAAGCGTTTCATTTACTTTGCCAAGAAAGTGTAATAAATCATGGATACCGCTAATAATTGCGGCATTGGCATTCATAATCATGTAATTCAATTTCACGCCCACCTAACGTCCTAGAAACGCGTTGAACCTCGTACAAATGTTGTGTTCAGCAGTTGGGTAAAGTTCCGAGAAGAATCCTGCCCGTGCGGCGTTTGGTCGCAGGATGAAAATGAAGCGTAATGGAAACCGGCATTTTGTGTAACCTGAAAAAAAAAAAAAATTGAAAAACCTACCACGCTTCTTTTACTTGCGCTTGGCTATACTTCTCGCCATGATGCTCTGTTTTTTCAATTTCACCCCGTGACGTCCACGCCGCCGCGCCAATGTGCTCCACTCTGTCAATGTGACAATAAAACGCGTGCGATTTCATTTCAAGCCGGCTTCACGATGATGATGATGGTGATGGAGGCATTAGAAGGCAATCGTTTATGAAGGCAGTAGAAGGTAAAGCGTTAAATCCCTCGGCGCTGGCTGTGCATTTGATCATTCGCTTAACGAGCAGCAAGACGGAGATAGATACAGTGAGCTACGCGATTCTTGACGCCCGACGAATGACCCTTGTATCGCACTCGAAGTACATTCGGACCGGACTTGCGGGCGATTGTGGAACGCAAACTCCCAACTCCCAACTCCCGGTGGAACAAACATCGGAAGGGATAAAGGAGAACGCGAACCGTGCCATTGTTTGTGCACGGGGTTGTGCTGAGCGTTTCAACATATTTTCCCATTGCTTTCGGCCGCACGCAGCTGGCACGCTGGCTGGCGTCCGCGAGAGTACGAGTAATTGAAAATTTTCGTCCAAATCAAAATGGACCTCAACTTTTCGCGCGAAACGAGACGAAACCGTCTTGCCGCCCACTCGATTGGAGAAGTTTTCTTCGCGACAGAAAATGATGCTGTGAACGAAACACACACACACACACACACTTTCCCAACCACCCACAATCGACAGATGGTGTGGTGGGAAAGAAGTATGGTATCATCGTATGCAAAGCGCAACTTCTCATCGTAACCGTGAACTGACGGGAAAAGTGATGAGAAAAGTAAAATAATCAGCAACAACAAAAAAGTTGCAGTAGTTCATGCTTGCAGCAAAGTTGACAATGATACTCAAGAAACAGAGCGGAAAACAAATGATAATTAATTTCAAATGGTTTTCAACATCCGTGCGAAAATATTGCTAATTTATGGAGAAATTAAGATTTGACTGATTTCAAACAATGCACTTTTTTTGGTTGCTTTTAAATAGTTCTCATTAAAAAAAACTTACACTCAATTATATTAACGACTCCAAAGCCTTTAAAAACATTGTTTTTATGATTTCTAAAACATACTGTAAATGGTTTTAATAACTTCATACAAAATACATTTGTAGACCTCACTCTTCCTGGCGGTATATTTTATGTGTGTTTGCCGAAAGTTTTACACAAGTTGTAATTCGCAAGTTCCAAGTATGTAGCTTTTCTGTTTTCAACATTTTTTTAACAAAAAAATCTTTCACTCAGCAATTTTCAACTCAAACTTCCCGTCCAGCTTTTATTAGTTTCACGAACACAAAACTTATCCGGTAAATTATAGTTGCCGCGCTAAGAAAAACATCCCAGCACACAAGCACCAGTTTCGTGTTCATAATTTTTCATCAACCAACACTTTCTGTCGTTTCCATGGCAACCAAAATTTGCGCACGACGGCGTCGCGACAACCGAAACGCTCCGATTACTCATGGCACAATCTTAACGCTAACTTGTTAGCGAGTCGACATAGTTCTCATTTACTGCTTCACTTATAAAAAGCCGCTTTTTATAGCCTTTAACCCCCTTTTCGCTCGACATTTTTCCGTGCCCGTACGCCGGAGCGCAGAAAAAACGGCCCCTTTTCCGGCATTATCGCAAGCCAAACACTCCCACTGAGACGCCATTCAAATATTGTGTGCGTGAGAAGCGTGGGGGAGTGAAAGAAGGCAAGATCAAACACAAACAGTAAAGTAGAATCAACCGGCCCGGGACATCCGGACATCCCGGGATCGGTGGCTGCGAAGTGTAGGAGACATGACAACTCTTGCGCGCCCAGCGAACGCTCGGCAGAACTTTAAATTGGCTGAAACACGAGAGGGAAAAAACCGTTCCGGGTTCCGGGAACCGAGCACCCCTGTTGGGTGCTAGGCGCAAGAACGCACAAGATACTTAGCAGCGCACAAGAGACACGAGAATGCCGAAAAATTACCCAACTTTCCCATGCCGGTCGCCTGTTGTAGCGCCGCTTTCTTCGCACCCTCAACGAAAACAAATAAATGAATAAAAAAAACACAGGACCAATAACGAAATTCTCCGCAACGTCCATAAATGTTTATTAACGCAACCCACCCGTGCCGTGTGAGTGCGGTCGTTTCGTATTGTTACGTTTAATAAATTTTTAGCTGATCGCCAGTTTGCACCGCACAGAAAAGCAACCGTACCAGCACTAATAAGACACTAGCGCTCGGTACGCCGACCGTCGCCTTCACGAGCGTTACGTTTTGAAACGTGTCATAATTGAGCCGCGGAAACACGTGTACGCTAACCTCGCAGCCACTGCAGCCGATCGCACCGGAATCGGGTTCGAAAATTCAATAAACATAATATCGACATCGCATGCCGCGTGGCGCCAAATGGTGTCGCTGGCACGTCCGCGCCGCACCACAAAAATCGTCTACCAAATGACGCGCACGCACATTCGAACGGACGAAGTGCACGCATTTTCGACGTCTGGCGGTATGCTGATTTGCGTTTACAAATTGTGTCTGAATTAAATGAAACAAAAAGAAGACAAGCGAATGGCGGGAAAGACCGTTGAGTGAAGCTTTCGAAAACAAAAACAACATGAAAGAATAGTCATTCCTTTGGAATTCCTTTCTGCTGTCTAGAAATGGGTCTAGGTCGTGCTATTCATTAGATGAGAATCTCAATGAGAAACACGATCTCGAAAGCGCGTGTCATTTACATAAGCCAGGAAGAATAGTTCTCGACAGCACGAGAAGATGAGTTGAGCACTCGCGCACATGGCTTACATATGAAAATTTCATTCGCATACCATTTGGTGTTCTTTTTTATCCCCTTCCATGTCCCATTTTCAAATCTAAACTTTTTTTTCAAAAATTTTACATAATGGAAATTTTTTTAATTTTTTTTTTAGATTTGATCATTTCCAAACTTACCAAACAAATAAACCCAAACAAAGCTGTACGATTAAAAAGTTTATCTTGTCATCTCAAGCTCATTGTCAAATTCGAGCATTCGAGCTGTATAAAACAAAAATACGTAAATAGAACTACTAATATGTCAAATCTGACAGCGGTTCCACTAGCAACTAAACACAGGAACCCCATTAACCGAGATTAATTATTCAGCGTATCCTTCCCTGCTTAGCCCGCGGACGTAAGTTTTCACTCTCAAATCCCTAATCAGTAACGTAATCACTTTACTAGTCATCGGAGCGCTCGGTAAGCCTTTCGCCATTGTGGATTTAAGGGACTCCCGTGATGGGCCATTGGATTGTAGCTGTATAGAGTACCATACAGCAACAACAAAAAATCACAACCAAAATAACCTGCCTTTCTTCCAAAACCTTAACGCAATCACGTTACATAATGGCAGCCTCATAAAACGCCATGGAATGTCGATTGGTTTCGATTGCTGTTTCACTAATCCGGACGCCCTACCACGCCCTGGTCAGCTTCCGTTGGATGTTCCTTCATCGCATCGCCGGTACGTGCTGGTATTTGGCGCGCCAAATCGATTCGGGCAAACAATGCCGAAAGCATTTCGCTCGTTTTAATCATTTCGTTCCACTTTAATCGAACATACGGACACTTAACGAGGCGTGCGATTTGATTACTCCGGCACTAAGCGTAACTCAATTGACAGCGACCGTGACGTTTAATTTATGGCTGCAAAATTATACGCCCTCGTCTTATGAAGTCGCATAGCGATTATCGCTATGAGGTTTCCCGATTTTCAGAATCGTGCGATCAAAGGGTTGGAAACTAAAAACAAGCAAACCACCAAATTCACTTCAACCACCATTTAATTGAAGTTGCTTAGAACTGCGATAGCGACGATTTATCAAAGCATGCCACTGGTTCTGCTGGTGGCAATTCTTACGCGATTCCCAAAACTTCCATTCGATGCAGTACAATACGTCCCAAAAGTTTCGTAAAAATGTGCGTTCGACATAAAATTCCCGCGAAAAGCCACACAAAAGCAGTGCAAAATCAAGCATCCAGGGAAAGTCCTGTTTCACGGTCACAGCCGACGAAAAACGTCATCACCCACCCGTTCTTCGTTTTCCATCGACACGAATCCGGCACTCAGCGGTCCGGCTCGTCGGGAGCCGAAAGGGAATGAGTGAAAACACTCGGAGAGATCTTCGACACTCAGTCGGCGTTGTACTAAAATTCGAATGCGATTGTATTTCACTCACGTTAACAGCAAGAAGAATTTAATTTGTTTTAACGATTCGTTTGTCGTGGAACATTGATCGTAGTACATAATTTTTGTTTGAAAAATTCTATTCTATGTTGGAAATCCGGAAAATAAGAGCATCCATTGTTGGAAAATAAGATCCCACACCATTGTAAACGATAACTTTTTATGGATCGGTTGAAAGTTGTGACCCACGTGAAGGTAAACTAATTGAGCCTGTGCATTTGATTGATTGAAATTTTAATGAACATTACCTGACAACTGGTGCCAGAAAGGCCAGAAAGATATATCGGCAAAAGCGATTGAGAGTTAAAATTAAAAATAATTGGTTTTTGGAACATTCAATTGGTAAAATAATGGTGTCGAGTAGTATGAAAAAATACCAATTAAAATCGAAGCATTCAATTAAGGCCTTATCAACAAAAACGACAAGTAGTGAGGCGTCGTAACTACCCAGATAACCCCGTGCCAAATAAGTGCATTCGCGCGAAACCATTACATTGTTTGTGAGGTTTACAAAAGCCAGTTAAATTCGATCCTACTTTCAACCAGAACGTAATTGTGAACGCTCGTTCGATAGCACACGAAAGCCAAATGACACATTCCTAAATACTTAAATATTACTCTCAAATATCAAATTTACCGTTTCTGTTTCCTTATTTCCATACCCCACTTCCGTCGGTATGTATCGGCCACCCGGAAAAGCCCCATCACACGCTGAGTGCTAGCGACGAGCCAAGGAATGCCCACCGCCCTCCTGCAAACGAGTGTCTCAAATTTTCTCCATTCGATGCATCGGCCCGGCTGCCACTGGATTCGGAGCTCGGCCCTTTATCTGCCACTTTCTGGACCATAATCCTCGAAACTCTAATTACGGCCCCGTTTAGGGAGCAATAACCGAAGGATTATCTCTGTCGACAAACGAGAACTCGTCTATCGGATTTCCCGTGCATGGGTGGCCAGTCGTGTGAATGTTCATTTCGGTTCGGAAGAAATTAGGGCAACGTGAACGGCGAAAATTGGAACATAGAAACGATAAGGGAAGCCATCTTGCGGGAATGCACCGGATTGGACGGAGCTAATATGTGAGTAAAGCGAGCATATTTTAATTCAAACCGGAAGAAAACCATTTCCCGAGAAATGATAAACAAATTAACTCACAAGGAATAGATTGTTCATTAAGTTTTGATCAATTTTAATGCTTTTAATACGATTTTCAAACGAAGTAACAGAAATTGGATATAATATTTTTTTAAATATAAATAAATTGAACGACCACTTCATTTTAATATGATAAAATCGTGCATAACGTTTTGTTTTTATATTATTTTTTCATTATTTTAAAATTTCCCTAACTTTTGATACTACTTCAATTTTTACAATATACTTAGCAAAATTTGTTTGGAAATTTTCTTAATTTTCTGCATTCAACCGGTAATATTTTACTGAACATGACAAAACATTCAACAATGTTGGTTGGTCTGTCTTGAATAAAAGCGCCCATCAATGCAAATAAATTTTCTATTAATTTTCCCCGCTGGTAAAAATTCAAAAATTTCATCAGTGCAATCAGGTTCCGTGTTTGTTTCAATGGAAATAGAGACCCTAAACATATATATTCAAATCCCACAGCAAAACGCACCTAGCGTCATCACAATTTAAACCCCATTCAGCAAATGGCGGCGGCTTACAAACAACCACATTTAACCGAAAATTCTCGGAACGAATGAACGGTTCAAGCATCACCGCACCGCAACGAAGGCATCATCGACCACTCCAAAAAGGGACGGGCTGCCCGTGTGCAAAATGTAACAAAAACCATACCGTGCACACCCCACGCGGGATGGCGTAGAAATCATAAAAATTGTCACGAAGAATCCCTGCCGGTGGACCACGCCACAGACCTCGTGGGCGCGTGGAAGTAACTGTCGAAGAGAAATGGTTGCCGCATTCCAACACAGCCATTACAATTAATCTTCGACCAGTCTGTCGCCCACGCCCGTTGTCCGCGGGAAAAAGCCGCGAATAAAGCGAAAAACAACCAACCGAGTGCGATTTTTTCTTTTATTATTATTTTCATGTTGAAGAGAAAGTGTGTTTTCGGTGGTCGCGTTCGCTTCGTTCGTCTTTCGTGTTGGCGGCAGTCGAATGTTGGTGTTTCATTTTTCCGTTCCAGTTCTCCCTTCATCCCGGCCATCGCATCGTTAAGCGGAAGCAAATTTTTATTCGACTCGACGCGCCTTTTCTACCTGTTCGCTACCGGTGCGGGAAAATCATGCTCCAGTATGAACAAGGGAAACCGGCAAATGTTTTCGCAAAACTCCCGCAAATCCTTCTGGAACGAAAAAAAAAAATCCCAGCGCAAGAAGCATTTCAAATGTGGCATTTTGTGGAAATTTGACACCTTTTGAACAACCACCCGAACCGTTTAGCAGCTCAGTAGGCATCGATTATTATGACAACCATGATACTTTCAAGTTGTTGCAAGTCTCCTTTGGAATGTTATTACTAGAGCGCTATTTTTCATCAACTAAGAGACGTCTAGACACGATGCGAAAACCCAAAACATACATACGAAATATTATCCTTCAGTGACACAGACATGTAAGAACCTCACCGTGCCTGCACGAAACACGATAACTGCAACGCAAAACGCATGAAAGCGGCGGTAAGCGAACCCACACGAAAAAAGCTACTACCTCCCCAAATGAGATTCCAAAACTGGCCAATCCGCTTAAGCCGAAATACGTTCCACCCCGTCCGCTCGGTTTTGTTTCGTTAAGCGTAATTTATGACAACCCGGAGGACACCGGCCTGACATCCATCGTTGCGCCCGCGGAAGGAACGAACGAAATGAAACGAAAATAAAAGCAAAACGGTTCAGCGCGATGAGGGAAGAGCCGCCGAGCGGGTGGGGGAAGTAAGAAAGGTAGGTTTGGAAATGAAAATGGGTATCGTTTTTTTTTGTCCACCTCGGGAAAGAGCGGGGAGAACGGGGAGTGAAGGTGGTGCGGGAATGGATGAAGAAAAGCAAAACAAAACCAAAACCAGCCCCACGAGGCAAGCTGCTTAAACAAACGGGGACATTAGACGGTAACGAAACGCGGCAGGGAAGAACACCGAAAGGGGTGATCCTGACGGTAGGCGCCACCACCAACTCCAGCGCCAGCATGAGATCGCAAATAGAAAACCTTTTTTTTTTATTCTTCCTTTGCTTCCAGGTCCGAACGTACCGGGGAACGTAAAACGAAAGGGAACGAGCCAGCCCGGAATGGGTTAGTGGTTGGACGTGTGTGTGTGTTTGCGGCTTCACGTAAATCTGAAACCATTTTTCAAACCCATGGCCCACGTTGCTCCATTAATGGTTTTCAGCACTTAGGCGTAGGGCCACGGGCTGCGCTTTCGCCCGCACGAAGCCGTCGTAAGGAGTGAACGAAGTATAAACGCATCGAAACGGCCCGCGCTTAGCGTGGCGGAGGTAAGGTAATCAGCAACAGCCGAAAACGGAGCATTATACCGCATGGAGCATGGAATGCCGAGACCTGCCCGGTGCTGTTTGTATTTCTGGTCGTCTTATCCGCCCTGGGGGGGAGGCGAGGGAGTTTTCGCTTTCGTAACGACGGTGGCGCGCGGTAGACGACGTCCTGACACCTGGCTGCGGGATAACTAATGCAACCGCAACGTGGGCTTTTCCACCACAATCGAACCGAAACCGGGGACAGGGAAGCCGCACAGGACGGGGCTAGTTTCGCTTCATTCCCTTCGCCCTAGCCCCCGGTATCATCCGCTTATCCGGATCGGGATGTTTACCTTTTGCCCCGAGCCGCACGGAAATGTGTGGTTTCACCTTTTCCAAAAAGCGTCCGGCACAAAAGACGCCACACGCACGGCCCGTTCTACGCGTAAGACTCGCTTCTTGGCACGTTCTCGAACCGCACCCGGACGCCAATCAGCCAACCGGAGCCCCTTTTTACCTTTTCAACGCACCGTGCCACCATTTACATTTTACTCTTTCTATCCGTGCCCATTGTTTTCCACCCGTATTTATGTCATTTGTTTGTTTGTTTGTACTCGGGAAAGCATAATGCACGTGTCGGTGGCACACAATACGGAAAGCGCGGTTGCGTTTCCGCTTCCCTTTGTGGTTTTCCGTGTTTTTCCATTCCGATACCAAACGTTAAAAGTGTGATAAGGGGTCTGGTTGAATCGAGACCGTTGAACGTGTTTGTTCGAACATGAAACTAGAGGAAATAGTTAATAAAGAGGCATTAGCAGGGTTAGCAAACGATAGGATCGGTATCGAATCGTAACTGAGTCATTTCTTTAAATGCACGCATATTTCAAGCACCCAAAGTACCAAAGATCAACCAAAGGATTCAAGCAAATGTGTAAAGGAATCTCATTTTGATTCTGAAAATGAGCAAATCTTTATTTTTTAAGCGCAAAGAAAACCACTTTATTTTCTCAATTCTTTTTTCAGTTGCTGCGATATAGGACACTTATAAATTTTGAATTCTAAAGTAGCTTGCGTTATTTTTGACTCACACCGATCGTTGTGATTATTTCTCTATATCATCTGCATCAACGAAGTTAACTCGAAGTATACATATTGACTACTCTAAAAGTAGAGAGATTAATACACGATCAGATTTGAAGAATACCTAATGGAAAGTAACCTGTTTTTGAGCGTAACACAAACAATCTAATGATTTTTCAATTTTGTACGACGAAGTTTATTCTCTTCGTGAAAAAGTACTTCTTCGATTTATTTTAGTTTAATTATGTTTTAAATTCCTCGAAAATATACACACACATACACACGACATAGCAAATACCTCCACCAGTATCGGAACAAACCGTACGGAAGGTACAAAATTAGATTTTAATTAAACTCTCACGCGTCGCTTTCGGAATGCGTTTACCGAAGACTTCATAAACGAAAACCGAACCATCGGAACGTTCGAAAAACAATCAATTAAATGAAGCACGTTCGCTGGCTAGGTAAGCCAGCAGCAAGCTTTACATGCTATTCCGGCTGAAGAACACTTCCATAGCATACGTTCCAGCGCACACAGCGAGGCATCGCGTTGCGACACCATTTTGCAGTTTATAAAGCTTAAGTATCTATTAAAAGCGTCGACCCCCGAGTGCAATTGCGCTTGACTGTCACTTCCGACCCGAACGAAGGGTACGGCGGGCGCGAAACGGAACTGATGAAGACACTAATTGGAATTTTACAACATTGCGGCTCGTCTCGCCTATTGCCTATTTTGTCGTTCCATTTACAACGAGCACGCGCTCGCTCGATGCGTTGCTGTTCAAAACGATTACGTCGTCTTTGACTGCAGATTTTTTTGTCTCGACGTTGCTCCCGAAACTATCAACGATACCAGCTCGTATATGCGGCATTTTACTGAAATGAAAATGGGAAGCAATGGGGCTGAAGCACCCGGCAAGGGAAGGTTTAACCGATGGAAATCATCTCGCAAAACGTTAAAAGGGGTTGTTTCTTCGGTGCTGAATAATTCATCGCGCTCCCGGTGCTACCGAAACTAGCATAAACTCGTGCGAATGGTAGCGGGAAACAAATGACCCAATTTATTCGATAAGGAAGCAGAATATTTACGTGGGGCTAAAACATATCTTGTTTGGGTGCTCTTATGAGATGGTTCAACCTACTAAATTCACAGAAAACATTTTGACTTTAGTGCACGTTAAGTGGAAGCTATCCTTTGTTTATTTGAATAATGCGTATATAATGTAAACAAAGAAGGATGCGTAGGATTAATTCGATGCTCTTAACATCTTTCTCACACCATTTAAATAATCCTAAAAGGTGGTGTTCAGAATAAATTCTAAATATAAAGTGCTCTTAAAGCTTCCAAAAAATTTAAATGAAATAAGAAAAGTAAAACGAAAAGAAAATAAAAACAATTGGTAAAAATGTTGAAATTGTGATTCGTCTCCTTTGGAAAGCAGCAATAAATAAATGATAAATCAGAAAACGAAATAAAAAAAAATCATGGCAGCCAAGTGCAATATGCAAAATTCCTCCCCACTGTCATTTCATCACAGCAACATACGTTGAAGCGGGTAAAACTTCACATGTTGCCAAAAATATTGTTAACCCATCCTGAAACTGACATTCCACGGTAAGCGCATCCTTGCACGTCGGTTAAATGAAAATAAGTTTCCATCAAACGGGACGCGCGTGAAAAAAAAACGCTTCAGTAGCGTTTTATTATGGAAAAAATATTTTTCCACCTTCGCTACCCGTTTAAAGATGACCGGTTTTTTTTGTTACGTCGGCATCCTGCCCACCACCACTGCAACTACTTCTGCCGGGCTGCCCTCCCCTGATAGTACCTGGGTGATTTTAAACCACGAACCAAGACCGTGGTAAACGTCAAAATAGGAGAGCGGGTGAGAGAAAAATGTAAAGAAACTTCTACAGCAAAACTTTTACACCGTTGGACTCCCCGTCACGTGGGACCCGTGTGAATTGGTAGTCGTAGCGCCTACGCCTGTGCACCTCATAAAAAGCATCAAATTTAAACCTAGCATAGTTTGTGTGCGCCCGCTAACTTATTTAAGCATTTCATAAAACAGCAAACTATGTTCTCTGGAGTCGCCGTAAAAGTTAAACGGTAGCAAAGTGCTGGGCGGTGAATATTTTCTCCAAAGTTCCCACGACCCTCTCTCTCTCTCTCTCTCTCTCTTCTTTCTCCCGCTGACATGGTTTGTTTTGTTTGCAGCGGGCTACTACTGTCCTACTCGTTGATCGATGTTCGCGTGACTGTGACTTACAACAACCAGCCAAACATCAAACATTGCCATCGCTCATTATCTTCGTGGCAAGTGATCAACAGTAATTAACATCTGGCGTTTTCTGCAATCTTCTTCTCCTCCTTGTTTGCTCGTTTCTTTGTGTACGTGTGTGCGAGTGAGCGTGTGTGTGTGAGAGAAAACTTTTGCTTCAAACCTGTTGATTCGTGGCCGTTCCGGATGTGGTGGATGGACGGGAAAGTTCATAAACGCGCAAGTTTTGCGCAATTTTCCCGCACCCGTCCTAGCGCGCCAAGTAGGCGTGAAATCAATTAATGTCGATGAAATTGGCTTCCAGCCTGCTGGTGCTTGTCTTCGCTGTGTCGGTGCCAGAAGCGTTTTCGACACTGACTTCGAACTTATTATAAAGCCTACGGCCGGCTGATAAGCTCTGTTCGGAATGATTTAACACACTTCCAAACAGACAGCATTCGATTCGACGCAACAACCTACGCCATTCACAAATCGATCTAAACCTTCCGACTGGACAGCAATGTTCCTATTTTTATCCGTATCAATCGGCCATTTTCGGAAGTTGCTGGTAAAAACTTTGCAGTCAAAACGCGCGCTAGCCTCCGGGAGAAGAAACGAATTCCATCATCACGAACACTACTACAAGTACAAGGGACGCAGTTAATTTCCCTTTCTGAATTTCATTTCCTTTGGTTCTGAACTCTCGAACCCGGACGGACGGATGGACGTTTCTTGGTGCATGATTAGAACGTGCAAACGGGGTGCGGGTGAGGAGGTGCGAATGATTTGTTTTCTCTTCCCGCTTCTTGCCGCCACCTGCCCCGCATTCATTCGTTTCCATTCGAGCACTGTGGCGAACCTTTATTTCCTGCCGGGATCGATTCTTCACGCCGGCCGGCTTGATCCACGTCGGGTTAGACATCCGCTTACTGCGGCATTACCGGTGCTTCTTTGGAAAGATTTCATCAGAATCCTTACGGAAAAGTTGAAATCACCTACGTCCCTGTCATCTCAGTCTCTACTCACCGCACATTAATTAAGGCACAGCTTTCCAACTGCTTGCAATCAGCACCGACCGGCACATTTGCATCTGCATTTGCTTCGGGTCCTTAGTGAGGCAGGAAAGAAATTGTAATTTTGCGCACACATCCACTATGGAAACAAAGAGAAGATCTTCAACGTCTGCTGCGTATCAGCAGCTGCAAACGACTTTATCTGCGTCGGTCATGCTTGAAAGGAAAAAATTGTTACTTTATCGTTCGCCTCAGGTCCTGCCGATTTCAACGCATTTAAGGCGCTGATGCACTGACGACGAGAAAATGTTGAACCAATCCGAAGCACCCCTCCCGTCTCGATGGATCAATTACACGGATTAAACTGATTGAATCCAAAGATAATGCTGGTGCTGCTGGGTAACAGACATTAAAAATCAATTTTCACTGATTTTCAATGGGCGTCCGCCCGTCTGGCGATGATTGCTTTGAAGCTTGCAGTATGTTACCGTCACGTTTTATCGCTGATCAATTCGAACTGTTTTTTTCTGGTTCGGTGCGCTTTTAAACGATGACTTTGACGTCTTGGTTATTGAGTTTTCCTTTAGGTTATCTTTTAGAATTAACGGAATGGATGAGCTGTACTTTGAAGAAAGGCATATTCATCACCTTAGTATTTTTACACGTAACATATTTTTAGTACTATTTATTCTCTTCTCAAACATTCAAGAATAAAACGAAATGTTTATAATCTTTATTATATACAAAGAATAATGAAAATGATAGCGTCACATATAAAGCAAAAAAACATATAAAAACTGCAAGCAATATAGTGCATCGCAGGGTAAAAGAAAAGTTTATCACTAAAGAATCCATTTGAAAGTTCATTTAACTTCTCACTTCAATTATTCGCCATCACTACAAAAACTCAAAACGATGCAACGCAGCAACCTCAATTCTGCATCCAATTTACCAGCACGTTCCTAAGCAACGCTTGAACGGAGCGAGCATTACAACACTGGGCTGGCAGCATTGCAGCCCATAACTTGAACGTTAATTTCCGCGAAACATACACATCCTGTGCAGTATTTACGCCCAAACGTTATTGAAGTACGTCCGTATCCTATAGCTCACGGTGCGGCCACGGTGCGAGCCGGCGTATTTCCTTCAACCGCTGGTATTCGGCAAAATTTTGATGGTTTTCCCATTTTTTTTCTCGATTTTTTCATATGGTCAAAACCACCCCGAACACCGGATTCGATGCCTAAACTGTCGCGAAATGCCTGCACGGCACTCATCAATTGTGCAGCGGCAGTTAAAATGTGCAATCGTTCCTGTGACCGAAGCAACGAAAAAAAAAACACGAAACGGTGCCACTGCACCGACACCATAAGCAGAAAAGCCTCGACATGAGCGGTTGGGTTCGGGTGCTTTCCGGCTTCCCTTCCCAACCTGGCCAACCAGCAAAGCCCATCCAACCGTGGTGACCCATTTCGTATTTTGTCAGATGGCGGATTAATGGATACGGTTACTGGTCGCCGACCGGGGCCAGCCTGTCCGTTCACGGTGTCGGAAAACGACTTTTTTTCTATCCGTAAAAATTCGTGAACTGTTTGCGGCCGTCGCGTTCGCATTCGATGTCCACCACCGGGTCGGTCCGGTTTCGACTGTAACGAATTCGTTCGGAAGCCCGTCCCGTGATTCGACCAACCATGTTTGTTCGCTCTCGCTTCAATCCTGTAGCACCACAAAAACACAGGTAGTTTGGTGTCACACACACACACATGGGACCTGCAGATGCAAAAGAATCGAACCAATCGGGAGGTCGCAATGTTCTAGCGACGAGCTGCAAATTTGGATTTTCGCATCTGGAAATGTGTGACAAAAATACAACCGCTTCTAAAATCCCACCCTCAGTTGATTGATCACAGACGAGATGGCTGGGCGAAAAAAAAAATTCAATCACTGCCGTGTTTTTCCTAGCACCACTACACATATCCGCCAGTGCGTTATGAGATTTACTTACATGGTTTGTATTGTTGAGGACGTTCAAGGAAAACAAAAAAAAAACAACGAATAAATCGATAGCGAAGTGGTACACCGCTTGAAGTATACTGAACGATGGTCGTAAATATAAATGATCGTAAATTTTGGGTACAAATGTACAAATGTTTGCGAATAGGCAAAAATAAATAAAGGGATATGAATTTTGGAACATCATGCCCTGTGCTAGTCGCTGATACGCACAAAACTGCTAAGATAGAATATAAATTTTTTTAACAACTTCAGAACACACTATTAATGGTTTTTATGATTTTGAAATATTTTTCCTAACTTTTGAAGATATATATATTTCTCATACCAAACGGAGAGGACTTTAAGGTGAACCCAGCCTCCAAACGTGTCACGAATTTCACACAAATATTTCCCGCACTTCTTAGATCTGTTCAAGGTTGAAAAATCGAATGTAAGCAAAAAGGTTCCCTATCGTCAATGTAGGTACTCAATCTGACCAATTCATCTCCAAGAAAACTCATGTTTAAAAATTTATTTTTTTATTGAGTGCGAATTCATACAAATTTAACGAGATGTTTTAAATTGGGATTTTTTTTTAATGAAAAATATACACAATTTTTACATAATTCAGGTATGTAAAAAGAAACCCACATGGAATGTAAATACCAAATCTCGACAGAATTTAAACCACTCATATTGGTATGGCAGCAAATTGATTGTATTCCTTATTACTGGCTTATAATATTTCACCTAAAATAATATCGGACCCATATCACAACCACCAGGGTGCGAAATTGCACGTTTCCAATCGCTCAATACCACACGACATTGGCCAAACACACCTTTCAAGCAATTGTCATACACATCCTAGCAGCTAAAAATAGCGTTCACAATTCGCAGACGAGCGCCCGGAAAACCGAACCTTTATCCAACCTCGAACGGGTGCGCGATCGAGCGATTAGTGATATTTGGAGCCTTTTTTACACAGGCTTGACAAGTAAACCAACTGGATCCGATCGGATCGGTTCGATTCGGAATTCCACTTTCCACCATTGCGTACCACCGCTCGGAAGATGAAATATGGTAATGGTATTTGCCGGCGCCCGAAATGCCCAAAAACGGTTAGGAACACGACCGAAACCGGCGGTCTCACAGTAAAAACCGAAAATAACGCCTACCCATCACGGTCGGTGGTCCTTTTGGTGTGGTCGGAAACCATCTGGCACCATGGGGGGGGGGGGGATGTGCCGAGATCGATAACCGTTCGACCGAACGGCCACCAAAAAAAAACATTATTCAAATTCAAATGCGCAACAGCAAACGACACCCAAATCGGTCGTACCGATCGCACCAATGCCTATTGGCCGATTCTCTTCATTTTTTCCTCCCAATTTTGAGGAGTTCCAAATTGATTTACAGAAGTAAGGACCAGCGTCAGCAGCAGGTGCTAATGCTCTTCCGTTTTCTTTTTTTTTTTATCACACTCTTGCCCGCCTTAATGTCGTTTGGGTAAAATTGCTGCTGTAAGGTGTAAAATCGCTGAGACGAAACCCTGTCTGTGGTAATCCGATTAAAAGTTCATCCTTCGTAGTCACTGTGCTTTGGGTTTGAGATTGAATGGAAGGACCCAGACAACCCGAATGAGATGCTGTGGAAATAAATCTGTATGGAGGTAACAGTTGATTACGGACGAGGAAGCAAGCACTAAAGAAGCAATCAAGCTGTTTTTTGGGATTGTGACAATGAGCTAAAACATTATATTCCTATTTTCATATTTAATTAGTAATGATTTTGAGAAAAAAAAATTGTTAAAAATAGTTACAAAAAAACTTTCTTACCATAGTTTTTACTTATCCTGTAAAACATATACACAAACGTAATAAATAAGTCCCTTTAGAGCGACTAGTTTCTTGAGGTGATTCCTCAAACAAAGCTATAACAAATACCCAAAGAGTGATCCTAACGACCCTTTAGTCTCCGTAATTAAATAATACAAATAATCCTTTGCAGCCTATTACCACCGGTACAAGTGTTTTAAGCCGTTATAGCCACCTTTTCTAAAGATGGTGGCCATTGCTGTAGCCCATTACCATCCAGTACGAAAGTTTTTTTAACGATACTTCATCTATAATCCTATTTACACGTGCGACATATTGAAAGGTGGCTAATAATAGGGACCGAAGCGGGAACGGTTCATAAAAACATATGCTCTTTGCGGGAGCATGTTTTACACAAACACTTTCTCCGTCCACCGCCACCAGATGCGGCACTGCTAATCATGCCCGAAAAGCACAACGGAAAGTTTCCCGTCCCGACCGTGGGGCTTAGTTTTCCACGGTAAGCCATGGTCCGAAATTGGAAATCGTCCTTTCGAAGCGTTGCGGGAGTGAGCATGAAAAAACTAACTCTCCCACACGCGCCACTCACTGTTCAAAATCATGCGAAACGGAACGAAACTTTTTGTGTTAGTTTTTTTTTTACACATAGCAAATATCACACCCACCATACTGACCGGGAAAAGTTAATGCTGTAATTGAAAGTGGATAATGGATTGAACTTCTGCTCTGTTCAAACCCGTCCACCAGAGCACCGAACGGACCTCCACCGACCGGACCAAGGGCCCCAAGTTTGTTTATTTCTGCCGTTCACCAACCTATTAATGGTGCTGTTTTGACGGTGGGAACTGCGGTTTGATAAACGAACTTTCTCGAGCGGTTTTTGCAGCGACCAACAACAGCAAAAGCAGGGGCATAAAAAAAACCTCCATCGACCAGCCAATCTCACCGCGAACGAAAACATATTTAATTACGCTTAAGCTAGCTATTTCATCTATTTTTCTATATCACCTCTGATATTTTTTTTCTTTTCTGCTTGCTTTCGTTCAGTTTGCTCGCCGGACTCTCTGTCCGTCCCGGATTGGCAGTTGTTTCGCCGCGAAAGTGTGTGCCAACTCATTCCGCAGCGGTGCGCTTCGTGGTGCTCGTAAAAAGGTAACTTTCTTCGAGCAAATGGAATGGAGGAAAGTTCGCTTCAGCAGCAACGAAAGATTGTGGGCTGTCTAAACACACTTGAAGCTTGAGCTAATACTTGATGATGTTAGAAATATTGTGGGAAGGAACTTCGCGAACATGTGTGCAAAGCACTCTCGCAACTGTTTACATTTTACTTTCACCACTGACATTTCAAACGAATTTTAGACACTTAAAAGCCACTAAATTAAAATTAAATTCAGAAGTAAAAAAATGCTTTTGAAGGAAAATTTGTTTGAAATAATAATTTTTGTTAATCAGCATGAAACCACATACAAATATCTCTAAATAACATAAATCTACTTACCATTTATACCTTTTACGATCTCCAAATCACGAACATTGCGGAATATATTATTTAAAAAAAAATTATGACATCAAATAACATAAATCCAACGTTTTTCAAACCGATATGTTGCAAAGGCTGTATTGTAATAACGAATACTGGAGACAAACAAGCTTTGGCATCTTTTCGAGAGGTTTTTTTTATAGTGAAAATTAAAATAATAATGGAAATTTTTGGAAACTTTCAAAGTTTTCAAATTTTGATACTTTTCTGCTTTCAAACTAGCATCTGCAAGATTAACATGTTTCCTCTAGTCTCTACAATTTTAAATTCAAGTACAATATTTAAATATAAAAAGACAGCCAAAGCATGCAATGGTCTAGGCTTGAAACTTTACTAAAAATGAAAAATTAATTTCCTACATAAAGTTATGTTTCCCGTTGTCGAAAGTGTAGCTGGATATTATTCAACTGAACAAAAATGTATTCATTACTAATCCACCAAGAACGAAAAAAAGTATGACTCATAACGATAAACTTTTTTCTTGATTATAACGTTAAGCTCCCAGACGTGAAGCTACCAAAATTCTTCAAAACCGTGTGCTTCGAGTGCCACGCTGACTAAAAGAACGAAGCGGCACACGAAAAACAACCTCATCGTAAGTAAACCACATCGTCCTGGCCCTATGACTAGCAGCTTAACAGCAATGGATGAAACCACCACCGCCAAACGAACCAACGCGCAGTTGCACGTGCAGCGCTAGATGAACGATTTACTGGGGCGGTTTGGCTGTTTACGATTCATTTGCATTTAAATTGCCCATGTACTGCCCTTCCCCAAAACACGCTCTTCCTTCACGTCGATGAATGGTCCATCCATCCGTTCATCCATCCGAGCAGCGTCTTAGCGCCCGGCCAAGCCTCGGTGGTGTGAATTATTGCCTTACCGCAGCGATTACCAGCCTCACCGAGTCGGCAACCGGGGCTCACGGCGCCGAATTCAGCAGATAGCAATCATCGCCACAATCGCCCATTAGCTCGGGAGCAAACAAACCAGCGGCACTAAATAATTTCAGATAAATGAGAAAGATGTCTCGCCGGCCGCGCGATCTGACCATGTTTCTTAATGTAATTTCCCGTGCTGCGCGAAATGTTGCCATTTGCCGGGATGGATTGACTTCGCATCTAGCGTCCCATTAATGGATGAAGCGTGGGCACGTTCGCGGGCATGTATCACTGACCTCATCATCATCATCGTTGCTGTGGGTTCGATCGTTGGATGGAGAAGCTGACTTCGTTGAAATGTTGCGAACGAGCGAACGTTCCAGCGAGCAAAGTGGCCGGGTTTAGCATTTCTTCGAAGCAATACCGCTTATTAAAGATGAAGAATATCTTTTGGGATCGATAGTTGTTAAATGCATTTGAATTGTTGCTCAAAGTCTTTTTTGCACTTTGTACCAGATGACAACAACATGAACAAGAAAGATGTTGATAATAAATGAATTCTGAAAGCTGACCTCAAACTATCTAAACATTTGAGTTACATACATTCGTTCAATTACATACCAACGTACATGGAAAGATCAGACTCCCTTTCAGGTAACAGCTGCGGCCGGCTTTTGATCTTCATCATTAAAAGTCCTCGGGGGCGGACGGAGCAAACGCTTTCCCTCGGTTTCAAACGACCGGTAGAAATAATGACCACATCATTTCCCAACGACTTACGGTCGATTTTCGCTGCTACTGGAAGCGAAAGCTACCGAAGATCAAATGCATGGCTAAATCCCACAGACACAACAAACGTCTTCCCACAGGCTTTCCGTTACAGTGAAGCATCTGCATCACGTCTGCAGCTGACCTGGGAAAGGGGAGAAGGAATGTCGCAAAAATAATAGGAAACAAGGCCCGGTCTCCGCGAACGGTACGTAACTCCCCAAACCAATCAGAGCTTCGCTTTGCGATGAAACTCCCTACCAAAGGATTGAGAACGTCCAGGGTGGTTCGGTGTTGCATCTTCCTCGATCATGAAATGCAATTAAGATCCGAGATGCAATTTTCGTTTGCCAAAGTGTGTTCATGAACTCCTGCTCAAATTGTAACGGCCTTTCCGGGAAAGCTCTGTTCCACGTTTGGATTTGCTTGATGTCCCGGCATTTGGAAATCACAAAATTTGGATCAAATATTTGAAGACACTTTGTCGTTTTGTTATTGTAAAAAAAAACAAAGTTTTTTCCAAAAGTATTACTACGCAAATTTGGATAAATTTCAAATTTTAAACAAGAATTGTTTCCTCCTTATTTTATTCGCATAAATAATTTATTAAACTCGAACAATACTTGTGGTCGCAAAATGACCACAGTTGCCCGAATCCAAATCCTCCTACAGCGCTAAATGTTTTGTTGCATTATTTCAACAATCATATAATAAAAACCCTTCTGTCGACAACTGCAAAAGCACCGTACGTGTGGCAGAGCAATTAAAACCCTTCTCAAATAGCCAACTAGCTTCATAACGCACCACTGATTAATTATTCGCAATTTTCATCGCTCCATCCTTTTTTGGGCACGCCTGCAACCATCGGAAGGGCCACGTGGCCAAACCCTCATCAAAACTGTGTTAACTGTTGCTATTCCGGTGCGGGTCCCCTTTTCAGCCATTTTCGGCCTTGTACGTTTCAGTTTATCGGTGTAAACCGAAAGTGTTGCTGATGAAAATTCCTTTTTTCTATCGGGATCTATTTTTCTTCACCTGCCCGTTTCACTTCCCAAAAGCCGTGTGTAGTTTATTGCGCTATTTCGCGGCGCCAGAAAAGTTTTTTTTTTATGCGTTCTGTTTTCCGTCCCATGCATAATACATGCGATACGCGCAATTTCATTATTTGCGCTTTCGGGGGGCTTGATCTTTGCATGCCGGCGATGCTGCTATTTGCTGGTGACAGTTTTTCGGCGCTTTTCCAGACGAAACCCATTCGAAACGGTGTCTCGGTAGAGTGGTTTGAGGGGAACGCGAAATGCATAGCCACACCAGAGGCCCACACGGAAAGCGGAAAAAAGTGTCCCATCCCGTCATTTTGATTTGCACTGCCTCTTGGGCCCTATACGAATGTGCGTTTTCTGACCGCAACATAGAGCGAGAGACGCTCAACACGGCCGGTGGAATGATGATGGTAGCAACGCGTGAAAGTTTCAACGAAACTAGCCACCAGTTTACTGTGATGAATGCTCCCTGGTAGCATGGGTAGCCATGATGGAAACGGTTCGCTAGCGATCCACAGAACGGGTAGGAAAAGCGAAAAGGCACCACAATCACCCATACAGGTCCACTTACTGCTTCTTCTCGATGGTTTGTCCAACTTTTCGCTCCAGCATTTGTCGCCTGCCGAACGGGCCGCTGCTGTCCCGCAGTAGCACTGAGCGGAATGCGAATGAATCAAGTGAATAATTTATGTTCGCTGACGTTCGAGTCGACAGACGCCCTAACCACCCTCCCGTCCGCGGCAGGAAGGAAGGGAGAAATCTAAGTCCTCTCGAGAGGATTCACATCTGCACACACGCGAGCGCGCAACGCCACGCGGCCACTCGTAAATTGTTTTCGTCCTCGCGTCGTGGTGGCCCTCTGGCGAGAAAAGCGAAAGGCACGCTAGTCAGCCGTACTGCACCGAAAACAACAACAACTAGTCGAAAATAAAAAAGAAAGAGAGTGTGAGAGAAAGGGAATACCAAAAAAAAATCACTCCTCACTTGAAAATGAAATTAAGCATCCGGGCAAATAATTTGGATAAATTATGGGCGATATAAATTAAATTGAATGTCGAAGAAAGCTGTCGTTTCACAAATTAAAAACCTTTTTTTTGGCTCAACAAACCCGTGCTCGGAGCGATGAAACGCCAGGTTCAATGGACGGGAGAAAGAGCGAAAATGAAAAAAAAAACAACAAAAAGTACACCTCCGTCTCACCGCCCGAAACCACTCACACATTTTGCTGACAGCACGTCTTGAAAAACTTGCAGGGATTTGGTTTGATGTTTTCTTTTTTTTTTGCTGTGTGTGTTCCTATGTCCCTACACAGCCCATCGCAGGGCGGGCACTGCGGAAAGTCAGTAAATCAAAAACAAATCGTGCGAAAGGATGCAACGCAAACGCGGCCTGATGGAAGGGCTGCGGAAGCAACCGCTATGTACGTCGAGCCGGAGATTGAGGGATTTTTCAAAATGGTTGCCCGAGCGTGCGCTAGATATTCATAACATCGACCAGCCAATCGACCATTAAATATAAATGAATGACAGCAAATTATCCGGCTTCTCTTGTGGACTCCATTCACGAACTTTTATGCCGTGCTGGAAGCGGAAGGTTGCGGAGGTGTAATTTAGTTTCGAGTTTAATTAATTGCAGTTATGGCAATAGATTATCGAGAGAAACAGAACGCAACGACCGTTTTCAAAGTGTTCCGCTTAAATTGGTTTTTGAGTTAAAGTTTGAGTATTTTATGTATTTATATAGTAAAACGATTCCCATCACGTTTCTTGTTCAACATGATTCCATTTTATGAGTAATTATACTTTTATACATATTTTTTTGCATTGTCTTACATTGCCACGTCTGTTCTTCATTTGTTTCATTCATTATCCCATAATTTCATTTGTTTAAACTACTTTACCCTATTGCTTATTAAATAAAAAAAATAATTAAAATGTTTCAAATCATCAAAAATTCCTGTTCTGAGACTATTAACATACCAATATTTACAAAAAAGACAACAAGACGTTTTCTGAAGAATAATACGTTACATTTTAAACTAAAAACATTGTTTTTTCGAACCAAAAATGTTAACTATGTTATCTGCGAGAAGTCGAGCATCGACCGAAATCTCCACCACATTTCAAAATCGCTCGGCTGCTTGAAATGGAGATACTACACACTGACACGAACGTTTATCGTACAAAATCTGACGAAAAGTGAAAATGTATGCTCTTACGTTTGATTTGTTTAACTTTTCCAAAACAAACCAGCCAACCTCTACTGCTGAAGTGCTTATCGTCGAGAGTGGATAAGAAAAAGAAATCTGACCCTTGCAACGGTGATGTTAAAACTGGGAAACCCAGTCATGTCCCAGCATGTTCCCTCACTTTCGCACTTTCTCTCTCACCCCGAAGAATCGAGCCCGGGAGCGGTGAGTAAAATAATAATGTTTACCCTAAGTTTAACTTTACCTAACCGACAGGCCGCACCGATGGCGGCGAAGGGACAAACTTTAGGCTCAGTTTACCTAGCCTAGGATAAACGTTCACCCGCGTCGTCGTTTCCCCGTGCCGCTTGCTGGTACGAAAATTGGTCCGAGTGGCTTGTTACAGCACACCGACACCCTTATTACAGGTTTTGCATTTCCGGTAGCAACAATCTCGAAGAAAAGGGCTTAGACTATCCGGCTGGTCGGGTTTTCGGCGAGTTTTTCCCGGCAAATATACTCGCGCGCCCGCTAGCGGAGGGATCCAAAAGTGCAAGCAGAACAAACTTTTGCGCTTCTCGGCAAAGTTTTCCACACTCCAAACTCCACAATTCCTCCCGATGAAGCATAAATTGGCTGGCCCTGCTGCTGCTATTGCTGCTCCTGCTGCAGTGATTTTCTGTACGTTCCGACGCTCCGTGTTCGGACTCGGTGCGCCATGCTTCCGGTATGGCTGGTAAATTAAATTTTCAGCCCTGTTTGCATACACTTCGGGCGTGAGAGGTGTGTGTGGGTGTGTGTGTGTGTGTTGCACGGATGTTTATGATATCGTTGTTGTCGGCGTACCGGCGGGCATCATAATACCTACACACGCCAGGGCGGGCGCTCCCGAGACTGTGTCGACAGGAACTGCGCGTCAATTTGACGCCAACTTTCGCAACATTCAATTTCCAGCCCCACTCTTTGCAATCAGGCCGGCATGGCAAGTGTGTGTGTGTGTGTGTGTGTGAGTATGTTTGCGCTCTGTTCTCGTGCTGTATTAATTAACGATAGCTCGCGGGCCGTACACAGGCGCTGGTCGTTTATTAAAAGCTATTTATTGGACAAAGATAGCTGATCGTGTTTCGAAAGAAAATTGAATAACGAAAATTTAATTGATTACGATGCAGCTCAACTCTAGGTTTTCCTACATGCACACACAAATTACCATCCACCATTATCCGATCCGTCTGAGATTGAATTTAAGTGGAGCCAGTATTAGAACCAAACTGTTGTTTTCTACTTATCAGACTAGCGTTTATCAAATGGGGGAAAACTTTTTTCCCTTCTAACAAATCCCCCAACAATTTTTGACAAAAGATCTATAAAACCAACGTTGCAGACACACGCAAACCCACAGCAAAATCCTTTTCAACAGACACCACAAAAGCCTCGCCCACAAGACTAGGAATCTGTTCAGCGTCATTTGGTCTGGACAGTGTCGAGATAAGAAAATTCAATTCGTTTCCCACACCCACTCAACCACCGCTCCCACGCGAGTCGCTCTTTTTCACGCCAAAAATTCTAAACTTCAACCATCTTCGCCTTCAAAGAGCGTCCAAAGCACCCGTTCGAGTCGGCATTGAACGGAGGAGACAAAAGAAAACTCCGAACGAAAGACACAATCCCACAGCCACCCTGCTTCCACCGCCGATTTGATTGAATTAAAGAGTTGAGAATGATTTTATCGGACTTCAAAAGAAATTACACTTCTTTCCAATATCAACAATTTAATCAGCGTCGAAAGTTGCTCGGCTGCACGAGACGCTCGGTTGGCCAAGGTCGGCCAACTTTGCGAAACTCAGCACCGCGGCTTCCGCGTTCGGGGGAGCGGAACGGAGCACAGACCGGCCATAGTTGTCTATCCTGCGAGAGGACAAGAGGTGCAGCGCGCGAGAGAGTAATGAGTGTAATTATCCACCGAAGAAAGCTTATCTCGGGAACAACTAATGATAGCCTGGTCGGGTCGGCCGGCCGGCGGGCGGAAGTGAATCGGGATCGTGGCGGAAGAAGCTGCCCGGGCTGAAAAGTTCTAGCGCCGGTGGGCATTTAAGTGGTCCTTTCGAGCAAGTGCGAGGGTAAGCGAAGATACTATTTCGAGTAAATCAAAGGGCCATTTCAGGGGGGGCTTTTTTGTGGCCATTTTACATTTTTCACTGTTTTTCTTGGTGACGGTTTTGTACAAGAGATGCTTTGTTTTACACAATAATCTAACCAGCTTCATCAATATTGATTTGAAAGATTTCGATTGAAATGTTTCACGAGAATTTTTAGTATAATTAAATTTATTTTCCATTTCCTAAGAAGGATTATGACTACTAAAGTTAACCATAACTATATTTTAGGTAATATGGTATTCTTGGAGTGCAATTAAAACCAAATTTTTATTTCCAAAATGAATACATACTAATTATTATCAAAACTTTCACTTTAAATCACCTCTATTTACAACAAACAATCGCAAAATAGCTCGAACCGTTAGAAACAAAAAATCCCATTCCTTTACCTAAAATTTGTCCCGTCTGTGATGAAAAATCCTCACCTAACCGTTTCTTTGTTGCTCGATGGTGTGATCAAACAAGAGAAAAACCAGATATAATTTCAAAGTCCTGTCACGACACCGAACCGACGCTCCATCGTTTGGGTCAACTTTTCGCTGATAGAAAAACAAACGCTCGTTTGGTTTAAATTTTTGTTCCCCCTTTTTACACTGTCCTCGACTAAGCTACGGTTGGATGATGGACGGTTTGGTTTGATCACGATAGTTAATGCTACCACACACACAAACACACAATGTCCCGAGAATCGATTCGAATTTTCAAGTAGAAAATATCAGCATTCTCGCAAAACTACGCGCCACCATGCGCCTCCATCGCCAGCTTTTCCGCGCCGTGGTGGGTATGCGTTACTATTATGATTAATCGCTGCTATCTGATGCGCTGATCCGATACGCTTGTTTGTACGACAGTGCCCGAATGTCAAAAAACTTCCATAAAACGGGCACTGCCTCTAGTTATTTGTTCGCCGGCAATGAAAAAAAACCCCAAAAATAGAAGTTTCAGTTAATCCGGACACACCAATTCGTCGTTACAAATTTGAGGTCGACAGACCTGTGCACCGATCGGGAGCGTACAAGTATAGTCCGTACCTTGACATCCGCTGACGGTGGTGCTGGTAAAAGTCATGTTCAGCCCGGGGACCGACCCTGGTCATGGCGATGATGATGCCGGTGATAACTGCCTGGTGCCAGCATAGAGACTTCCACAGAGATCGCATAGAGACCGAACCGAACTATTAGCTTTTCAGCTGCTTTCTTTCGCTCCCAGCGGCCCACTAGCTGCGACAAAATTGAGTGCATCGGGAGCGTTGGAGCTCAAACCGCACCTCACACCCCTTCCAGTGCCCTTCGAAAAAAGCGTATGGTTTTATAAACCGATCCTTCAACACGCTCTAGCGATCACGTCGAATAAAATCCTGTGACCGAATCTGGTGCAAATCGCACCGAACCTATATTGTCCAGGGCTGCTGAACGTTTCGATCGATGTTTTTTTTTCTACCGTTCTTTCCATCCGTCCACATTTCCTTTTCTGTACCGATAAACTGGACCATCAAAGTTTAGTTGTTCTTCTTCTTTCCATCAAACACTGCAAGCAAACGTCAATTTCGGTTTGCCGGCAACCGAATGATGGCGAAGCTGACGAAGATCATAAAAAAACCAATCAAGAGCATGGTGCGGCTTCAGTAGCAGAGCAAACCAGCCGCCACTGCGCCAACCCCGGCACGGTCGTTTGTGTTGGACCGAGCGACGAAAGGGGAGAAAACGTTCGTGATCAAATCGGTAAATGGAGAAGAGTTTCGCGTCGGTGGTTAGCACCACTTCAAAGACCGCGTATTCGCCGAAAGGAAAATGGTCAGCGAGAGAAACGAGAGAGACATCACTCATATGTGTGGTTTATTTCAGATTGATTTTATTAGCTGAAGTGAAAGTGAGCCCGTGTAAAACGCGAGGCGGTGCTTCATAATAGGTTAATTTTTGAGGGAAGACGTTTTCTACGAATTTTTTTTTTCAATTTCTCAACGTTTTAAGGACAAATGAACAAATACGAAATGATCGGTTTAAAGAGCCAGTAAATTGATACTCACAGTTCTTCCTTCTTCCTTCGTCGTTATAGAACACTCCATTTTGAAAATAAAGTAGTCAGACGCGAAGTTACATCTTTACAAGGTTGCATATTTTCTTTTCTCTACCCCTGAATTCACCAGTCAAACAAACAATTTCAATTGATATTACAAATGGATTTTAAAATAATTGAAAATTCACTAAGCCGCTTCCGATTTGCAAGCCGAGCGCAGGGCAAGGAAATTGAGCGCTTCTTAAAAGCTCCTTTGCATAGCTTTCCCACGACGAGCCGTATTGATGTACCCAACGGCAAAGCTCATATTTCGCAAAAAAAAAATCAATCAATAACGAAAATGCAACGGCACCACGAACAACCTTGTTCCTAGAAGTGGATAATAGAAATTTCACCCGAACAAGGAACAAAATCTGCTCGTGTTCGTGTCCAACCTCGTCCTCCGCCCGAGCGTGTAATGGGATTGGTTCGCAATCAAGCGCTCACGCGATGCGGCAAGAAAGCATCAAATCCAGGATTCAGCAAAAGAAACGTCTCCCTCTTTCGCTCGGTGAACTATGAAAAATGAGAAAACATCGAATTGTACTTACCGACTGACCCCGAGTCGTCGTGCTCATGACATCGGGCCTGGCGAGACGCGCCTGTCCCGGGCAGTTCGGTATCCTGCCTGGCACGCTCACCGAACCGTGCGCGGAATGCGCTGGACATTCGGTTGATTGCGAATCGGATTATCGTAATGGTAGAAAGTAATGAAAGGGAATCGACAAAGCAGGGAATTAAGACCATGCTTTCGGCGGCAAAACATTCGGCGTGTTCGGTGGAAGGGATTAACAGAGGGCTTACTTGGCCGGAACCATCGAAACTAGCCGACGTTACACGTTCCGACATGTGAAGGTTCGTGCGACTCCTGACAACGAAAAGAGATTCATCTTCTATACCGTGAGCCGAACAGAAAGCGAGAGAGGCGAGGGGGAAATGAATGATCCACTTCTTTGCTCGATCGGTTGAAAATGATGGTCGATTTAGGATTTTTTTCACTCAACTGTAAGCTCGTTACTGTTGACTACCTTCCTTCAGTGTAGACGAAACATGAAATTCACACTACACCGTGCTTCGCACGATGGAAATGGAAAAGTCTTGTAGTCGATGGATCTTCACCACCAAAAAAATATATAAAATCTACTTTCGGATTCTTTTACCGCACGCCAAGACCCTTTACATTGCTCAGCCTCATTAGCGATTTTTCCTCCCGGGGATTTGCTCCCAGGGACGCGCACCCCTTCACGCACACCTACGTCAATGTCGGCGCCCTCGGCTTGTTTTGACCCGCATTACCTCGCATGTATATTTTACGCACCTAACCATCCAAACCCCGAACGCTTTCACACCTTCGAAATTTTACCCATCATCCCCTTCTACACCCACCACCAGCTTCACCTTCCGGTTAAGGGTTCTTAAATGCTTCGTAAACGATGCCCCGGGTGACCGGCTAATGAATATTTCTTTCTCATGCCCGATGGCCTCATAATCTAAAACAAACCCCCAAACGGCCGCGATCGGTGGCTAATAAATGGGCAAAATTTTGCACCTCCCCCAACAAAACCAAATTAGGGTACTCTTGCGCGCTGTTGCACGTGAACCGTAATGAGATTGAGGTGGGTGCTAACGGTTTTTAATCTTTGGAGAATTTCCCGCGCTAAACGATCCGCCGGAGGGATGGTTGAAGTGCGCGTGAAAAAAAAGCCTCTTCGGACAGACAGCGCTCAAACGGATGGGATTTCTTCACGCTTGATTAGAGACCTTTTGCCTGGTTGCTTTGGGTTGGCGAACCTGGCAGCAGGTGCGCCCAGTTTCTTAAGTGGGTGATGGCGAACCGTGATTGCCAGTTGAGAGCATTAAGTACGGTTTGCGTGGCGTAAAATAGGTGTTTGGTGCATGCATGCTGCCCGGAACGAGTTAATACGGGTTTTCGCAAGTGATTTTTAATAGGTTTTGCGATTTTTAAGGCATTTTTCCCACGTAATGAAATATTATGAGATAGTATCAGGTCATGTTTTTGTTTTCAATTATTTACAATCTCCACTGCAATCATTTTTAATCTCAACAAATACCATTCTTATGTTGCAAAGTATATAGTATTTTATCTTATTTGGGTTGAAGTACATGAATTTTACTTTTATTAAAATATTCGTTAATAGTTCTTTGATAAATTAAATTAATATTTCTAGTAGACTCTCATTTTATTTTTATACCTTTTTTATAGCAAATATTGCACAATTGTCAAATTAGTTTAAACATAAAAAACAACAATTTGTCTCTGTTTTGTTCTAACATTATTTTTGAGTTCACCAAAAATAAAAGGATAAAAAAATCATCAGTTAGATTTCCTTCCATCATTATAAACCCACAAAACTCCCGTCTGCCAAACACAGCGTCATATGACTTTCTTAATAGTTGATTACGCTGGTGGATTAACTTTATAATAACAAGTACTAATTTTATTTCCCTCTCCCATTCCCAATCCCAAGAGATCATACTCACACCGGGGAAGCGCATCAAATTGGGCGCCTCTCGTGCACACTATGCAAACCTTACACTGTCAAGAACCGAAATAAAACTGTCCATTTTAAATCCCTCTATTAAAACTGACACCCTCTGACACGTAGCAATGTTACGTTGGCAGTATCCAGCATCCAGTACACCGGCACACAATGCTGCTGGTTTAGCTTCGCTCCGTCTCCGTTGGTCCTGCCAAGGCTATTCAACATAAACATCACGCTTTAAGCATTGTATCAGCTTGCCCGCAACCGACTGCCACTTGCCGCACACCACTCACTACATTCTAAAGCACATTTTTTGTCCATGTTTATGTGCATGACCGGTCGGGCCGAACGTTTCGGGAGCTACACGCGGTGTTTCTGTAATCCCCAAAGGGTCCTTCGGGCATGAGCTTTGGCCCGAGTGCCGGGCGGATCCTTCGGCGAAGGAGATTTAATGGCCAATGAGCTGTGCGACTGTAGCCGTAGCCGTGGGAGGTGGTCTCTCCACCGACGGATGCACCGATTTTCTGCCACTCTGATTTTTTATCGGAATTTTAAGAACTTGTCCCACCGGTTTTGACCCGGTGCCGCGCTGGTGTGGCAGGGTGGCTACGAAACAAGTTTTTACATCATTCGTTCTGCTTTCGTTTTCGGCGGGACGGCTGAAATCTTGCGCATTATTTGTAGCGAAAAAAAAACTCACATAGCTTAACGCGATAATATCGCGCAACATTGGCGAGGATGAAATAAAATCTGCAGCAAACTTAAACATAACACAACAATGGATGTGCTTAATTACGCCTTTACATGTCATACACACATACACATATAAAGCCCATTATGGTTAACCATACTTAAGCAGAAATTAATTTTGGTCCAAGGTTTGGGTAACAATTTTAATTACGCGCGCTTTGCAAATGGGTGCATTTTTTTTCGGACATAATTACTAGCAAGCAGCGATTTGAACATATTGCATTTGTAAGGCTTGCATTTGTACGTCTGATTTAATAGCAGTGATGCATTCCAGCTAAATCTACTTTCCAACTCCAAACACTGAAATTCGCTTTTTGATTGAACATAGTATAGAGGGAAATTAAATAACCTTCTTGGAATCATTACTGTTTAGCTATACAAACGACCGAAATAGGTCTTATTATAAGGAAAAATTATCGCTCTACTTTATCATGCTTTTCATGTCATTTATCCGAACAAACTACCGTTCGGCTTGTATATTAAAATTATTACGATCGATTTGCTCGTCCTTGCTCACCTGACAAAACCATTCACATAGCAAACCGATCCCATCCAATCGGAAAAACTATTTCACAATGCCTACTGGTCCCGTCAACAAATAAATTTGCTTGTCATGTCATGCCCGGGAAACGATCATATTAAATTGCCACCGACTGTCGCCGGTTCTAGGTAGGCGTAGGCAATCGAGCACAGCCAAATCATTTACCGAGCAGAACACGCATCCCATTTATCATCATCCTGGGGGACCTGTTTTGGAAAGGACAATCGAAACGACCAACCGATCAAGGTTAGGGACGATTTGGATCCGCGCAAGCAACGCAAACGGAGCAACCTAAGCCTCGTTCAGGCCATCTGTTGATCATTTTTTTGTTAAAGGTCATTCATAAATGTCATTCGAAATCGGGAACTGGAGCAAGCTCGAGTGTGTTGCTTGAGGATAAGAACATCAACCTGCGTCATTTGTTGTAAATTTCTTTGTAAGTGCCAATAATTAATGTTGTTTGGGATATTGATATGACGCACCAATATTTTACCATTAGACGACGCTAACAGAATATCTACAGCACAGTTTCTGTCGAAATTGATGAGGCTGCAATTTTTTTTGCTGTTAGCGTATTAGTAAACTATGTGATTTGGTACGAAAATATATCTAAAATTTATAAAACGGAGTATAAATTATTTTGAAAACGTGAAGCAACTACACTATTGTGAGAAATACCGAATACGATTAATTTTAATTGAGAGTGAGAGAGTGAGTTAGCTAATACGATTAATTTTAAAACGTATCATCTCAGGAATTACTCAGTATCCTGGTATTAGGAAAAAGTATTACTCAGGTGATTAGGTATATTTCCAACTATTAGTCAAACATGTAATAATATCTTTCGTTTACGTAGAATTTCCAAAACCTCATTTTACGCCCAATATATCTTTGGGTTCCAGCAAACACCTTTCCCGGAGGTAACCAGCTGCGAAAGTGATTAGTGATCAGATCGATCCCCAAACCATCCGGTCGGGATTTTGGGATGTGAATATTGGGTACACCAAATCGTGGAAATAAATCCCCATACCACCCGGACCGAACGAAACACCTTAGGACTTCATACGACCTTCCGCATAAAAGTGTGCCTCACCCGAAAGACGCCCCGGCTGGTTTAGTCGTAAAATTTATAATATCATGCCGGTAGCGTTGCGTACGTAAATTGTTATTTTCACAACTTCACAGACTGGCTGTGCCGCACGTACGTCCCGTGTGTTCGCCCACGGCCCACCACTCGGATCCACGCCATTAATCATTGGCGAAGAAAATCCCGCCGGGGAACGATGGAATGGTGTACGTGTCTGTGTGTGTTTGGTTTTTTTTTTTGCTCGCTGCTACCTCCGGCACGCGTTTCGCTTCAAACAAGACATGTTTACATAAAACAATGTCTTAAGCAATTATTCACTCCACACATTCTCAAGGCCGTTGGTGGGGATTTTTTCTGCTTCATTCCGGGTTTCTACTTCACTGGAAAGCTTCCCACCAGACGTCACGATGGAAATCACGACTTTCCAATCCCTGAGGAGCCCCCGCGAAGGTCAGCCGCGGGACGGAGGCCCATTAATCATAAGCTTTCGAGTTTCCCCTGCACCGGGCACAGATAATTCCCCGGCCCATCCCATCCACTTAGCATATTACAAAAGTGCGCGGTTAAAGGGAACCCGCCGCCCGGTAAGTGATACTTTCGCCGGGCGGATAATATATGCTCCGGCCATTCTTCACCAACCGGTCGGTTACACAAGCGTTGCAGATGAAGCGTTGAAAGATCGCTCGGATTTGGAGCATATGAGGGACTTTTTTTTTGTTTGTTTGTTTCAGCATGCCATCAAGGGCTTCTGGTTTTAAAAATCGGGCCGGGCCCGGTACTTCCAAACATTGGCTACTTGATGTGCCCGGATGGGTGCTTATGGTTGCCATTTTTCTTCGGCTCTTCTTGTCCCATTCATGGCGCCACTTGAGAAAACACCTTCAACATCTCGTTAAAAGTTGTAAGTGGATCGTTCAGGAAGCTTTGCGTGCGACGTTTTCCTATGGCTTTGGAGCGTATTTCAAGCAAAACTAGAACATCTCATTTGATGAGTCCTCTCATTTGAGGTTCTTTTTTTGTCTCTAAATATTGAACCGATAGCTGATTATTTTGCCTTTTCGATTTGTTCGTAAAGCCTCCCAAACATCACTGGGAACAACATTTCCCGGAAGGAAAACTACGCGCACAGTAACAACGCTGCTAAAAATCCCAGTTGTTCCCGGTTTCAAATGGTTCCGAGAAGATAACGGAAGCCACCGCCGCAAAAGTGCTGGAGGAGCATGATTTATGAACTGCAGCATAAACATTTCCTTTCGCACAAAGCATCCGCTTTTCCCATCCCTGGTTCCCGATAGCAGCGCACAACAATGTACCAAGCATTCGGCATTCGGGAGAATGAAGATTCATTACCTGCCATGTACTCGTCGGCGTCATCGTTTGAGGCCTCCGGGCCGCACTTGCACTTACTTGCATCGTTCGCAACAACCAACTCACACGTACATAGCATTCATATCATTCAAAAACGAAACCACCAACCAACTGACTGTCACTGTCAAGGCCGGTGGGGCAACACCAGCCCCCGAGGGAAGAATGCGCACACAAACACACACTCGGAACGATGGTACATTGTTCCGCCGCCTCCATTATTAATAGTAATCCTTGACATTTACTGCCCCGGTGTTACGGTTTAGATTAGCAGGCGAGTGGGGCTGCTTTTGCGCATCCCCCGGAGCAGAACAAGCTCTCAGGGAGGATTCTATTTCCTTTGGTTACGATGCAACCGCAATTCCCGGCGGTTCTCCATTGTTCTGTTTTTTTTTCTGTGTGTTGCACAAGCCTGAGTATTTTCTTTTTATTCTTTTCGATTTAGCAATTTTTGTTGCCAGTTTAAAATCGTTTCAAAAATACATTTCCAACATAAATCTTACCCCAAAAGCCACTACGCGATTCGTTTAGTTATCGAATCAAAACACTCACCCCGCCCTCGGAAAATATCGCCATCCATCACACGCAAACCTCCGACTTACTCGGGTGCATGTGCTGTGGCTTCTTGCCGGCTGCCCGCCTGCCCCATCTATAAAACACCGAACCGCAGGCAAATCCGTCACTTTCTAGCTTTCCGCGCCGGATGACAAATGGAGTGCGCTCGGTGCCGCCTTCCATCCTTTTCCTTTCCGTCGTCCAGCTTCCTTCCTCCACCGCGTGTGTAGGAATTGAATTGACGACCGTGTGTGCAACCGTTTCGCTTTTCCAGCTACTCACGGTGCCTGCATATGGTACATCCACGCCGGCGAAGCGATAATAAAGACGTCATAATGTTTTTCGAACATGCGACCCCGCCACCGCCACCGTGCCCGGGGAATAGTGAAAGGGGTTTTTCGGGGTTGTTGTCATCCATTCGGTTCCATTTATTTTCATGTTGAAACGAAAGCGTGATGCAACGAGCGTGGCGGCGACCGGCGATAGAGCGATAAAAGTGGGTGGGTTGAGGGTGTTTAAGCACCACCAGTTACTGGTTAAGAAGTTGTAAAAGTGGAAGTTATGGTTGGTTGAGGAGAAGTGATGATATGAGCTTATTCTTTCTGTCGCCACGAAAACATGCGAGATTTTTTTTAGTGTGTCAGAAATGCGGATAAATAATATTTAAATAAAAAGATGAAACATTCAATACAGTTTAATAACGTTCCAAACTTTTTCACTAAGCAGTTTGATTATAATACAAGGCTGAGATAGAAAATTATTTCAAATCAATTCAGGTCGTAGTTCCGTTTGGTATTAGCTTTCACCGGTTCTTTTTGTTAGAAAATTTGTTAAGAACTCTTTTTTAACAATATTTTTCAACTAATCAAACTATGTCAGACCAACTAGACCGCCGGATTTCGATATCCAAGAGACTTCGTTCGAGACTTTCGAGACAAGACTTAGTGATTTGTTGCATTCTCAAAAGAGCTAGACTCCAGCGGGTTGAATATGTGTGCAAAACGATAACGTTCCGCTAAACCCATTTGAACAATCATAATGCATAGAAAAGTATCAGTCACTTCTGAATATCATTATTCTAAATATTTTGTCACAAGTGTTAATTAAAAACAAGAATTTTTATAATTAACTAAATCTCGGAAAGTATATATCATCAAGATTTCAATGAAACAATGCAAGTTTGAACAAGTTTTTTAATTCGTATATTTTTAAAATAAAATATTTATTGACTTTACCAAAATCACCGACGATTTCGAATTCAATTATTTCTGCTTTAAGCACTGAATTTATAAAATTACCATCTTTTAGATCCAGTTTATTTATGAAAAGACATCAAAATGATATTTTTATATCATCCTCCGATGGTAATAGACTAGACGCCAGACAGAGAGTCCTTTAAAATAAATAAAAAAATCACCTCCCCCAAGCGATCCTTCAATCGCACACCAACGCAAGCAACAGGCTTGAGAATGCTCGCACCGAAACCGAGACATACCCCACAATAAATCGTGAATTGTCAACGAGGGTGTGAGGCCGAGCTAACTTTAATATCGGGATCGTGATCATCCCAACGAACCAACCGGCGCAAGAAGGGCCGAACCAGCAAAGGAAACCGCACTAAACAGCCACTAACAACACACACACACACCCACACCCCAGAGAGAGGGATAAAGCCAACGCAAGGAAGGAAAACAAACCAACAGTGCCACCACCACCCCGAGATAAAGTTCCGGCAGGCGCGTCGTGCTGCAACGCTGGATCATGTGTTTATTTATGTTACGCTGCGGGAACATTATAAGCCCGGGGCAAATACATTTATTTATGAAATATTGTGCCAGGGGCAAATAGGGGGAGAGAAAAAAAAAGTTAAACCAACGCTCGTGTGCCTTCGCCGGTGCCGTGCGCCCAATTCACACTGGGTGTTATGATGTCTGCCGGTACGTTTTTATTTTTTCGGTTCATTTTTGTGCTTCTATTGCGCTGCACACGCCGTGGTGCAACATCGTGCGTCACCCGCCACGGTTTCCGGTCCAGGCCGTATTCGCATTAAAAAGGTATTTGTTAAAAATGAACCCCACGCGGTGCGATAGACAGTACGCAGAGGGAAGAGAGAGAAAGAGAGAGAGAGAAGGAGTGTGAGTGAAAGAGTTGCTAAAAGCCCTCTCCTGTTTCGGTGCAACGGGGTAAAAGATATATTACAAAATACGAAAACACCATAAATTACGCCACACTCAGCAGCACACTCGCTTTCGGTTGGACGGTATGGTTTTGTTCGACTCTAGTGGCTGCGGTGCGGTTTTCCTGCGTTTGCAGGCCTTGGCTGCTGGACATGCGACACCATCCATACTCCTTCGAGACGTCCCCAAGCTGCCTCGAGGCGCCCTTCGAAAGAGTTTGCCGAGTTTCTCCCACCGGACAGGAATGCACGCGTACACGTTGGTCCCTTTCCCGGGTTGGTTTTACGAATTTCCAATGTGTACATTTTAAGCGTGCGCGCATGGATAGAAATGTGCTGCTGCACCACACAAGGCTTATGCCAAACCACCTGCACCATCAACCCCCGCCGGACGTAAATTGTAGCTCATTGCGATGCATTGGCCAAAGTGACGATGAAGCCATTTTCCTGTGGAATGTGGCGCGTTGTGTGTGGCGTATTCGTAGTCAAATTTATTCCGCATAAAACGCTCAACGTTCCTTGGCTGGCCGCCGGCAAACTGTTTACCAGTATTTAAATGAACAGTCTACGGATGCCGACTTACCACCAGTTCGGAATGCGACTTCGAATGCCTCGTGGGGGATGTATTTTGTGCCTTTATTTCCCACTTGCTTGCAATGCACGCCAACAAAAGGAACTAAATTTTATCGACAGTGTTGAAAGTGTGAACGCAATAGCCGTCAACGTGATGTGCTACTTATTCCACCCACGCAGGGAAGTGGGCAATCGATCTAGCCACAATAGATGTTACACGTGGCGAACATATTGTGAGTTTTTTGTAACATTTAATTGATACAAAAATGTTCACTTTTATGGCACCTGGAAAGTAATACATTTACTTTTTATAGCTTTTAGTTGAAACTAAAATTTCAACAAAAGTTACTAAGGCAAATTCATAAACATTGATACTATAGCTATATCTATACATAAAATAGATATCAATTTAGATAAAAAGGGACAAAACAAACCTTATTATCTAGTTTCTAGTCTAGTCTGACCGATAAAAATAGTAAAAAAATATATGTGAAATAAAATATCAGTTGAATATGTTTGGTCAAACATCAAAGTAAATATAAATAAGTGGATAAAACTGATTAAATACAATCTAAATAGCATGAATAAGTGAAATTTTATATTATCATAATAATGGTTATGGTTTTTTTTCTTTTTTTAATGTCTTAACAACCCGACATCTTCATGCTGATATTTATTTCTTTTTTATTTTCAAGAACTCGACAATTTTATAGAATATTCTTGCATAGAAATCTGGAAACCTTTTGTGTTTATACTTTGCATGCTTTTAAGCCACAATCTCTCCAATGGCAATTAAACATTTTGTTCTTGTTTTGTCATTTTGTCTTGTACAAGAAGCTTGATACCAAAGAAACCATAAAGTCTCCTCCTGCACTTCCATGTTCATTTGCGTGGTGTACCGACGCTGGACAGAGAATTTCGCATAAACCTAACCAGGATGTTGGTACGACCACACTAGACACTATAATAACAATGCCTCACAGCTTGCTATGTAATCCATGTGCATTTTGATTATTTCAGTCGTCCTTTCTGCTGCGGCCACCTCACACAATTCTGCCATGTAAAAAAGCCTCCAAGCAAACACCACTGCAATGACCAACGGGAACATGCCTTCTGTTGCCCTCCATTTCGCTCGTGTGTATCCTGAACTGTGGCACGGTGCTAATCTATTCTGTACAACTCTTTCTTTCTGCGTTCGAAAATTTAACCTACTACAACAGCATTGCGTCGGATGGAAAAGGGCATTTGTAAAAACGAGCTGGGATGAACGATGAGCTGTGTCACACTGGCAGGCTCGAGCTATCACCGTAGGCTCGGCAACCGGTTTGTAGCAGGCATACGAACAGGGTTTCTGTTTTGCAAAACCATAACCCATGTCAACAAACGAATATGTTTATCCTGCCTGTCGCTTCGTGGAAGGGGCAACTTTAAACTAGCAGTGGAATTGTAGCCTTTCGGGGAAATAAATTAAATTTTACTCTTGTTTTCGTGCTCATTTCACCAGCAAACTTTTGATGAACAAAGAAAACAAATAGAATGAAAAAATACCTATTTACAATCACACCTGGTAAACTTTCTCACACGCCTGGATTATTGAAAGCTTCGAATACAAAAAAACATATATCACACCGTACTCACGCCACATTCTTGTCAGCGAGAACTTCCGACGCACTGACCATTAAATGGGAGTCGAGCACAGGGCGCATAAATCCTTTACATAATAAAAAAAAATAAATAAAAAAATCGAGTTCGAAGCAGAAACCATTAACATGACATGATCTGTTCGAACGAAAATCTTCACCGAAACTGATGCTCATAGGCTTTCCACGAAAACCGGATCACCAAACGCAACCGAAAAGCGTTTTGGATCAGGCGTTTCTTAGAAATTGATTGTTGAGAAATGTGCAACGATACTGTTACCTAACTAAACCCCCGATCGGCGTTGTGGAAAATAGGATCCATTCTCATCCCGTTCCTCATTTAAGCACTTTTTCCTTCGGTTTAACGGGCACGAAGGTATTTCGGGCGGAAGGTGGAAGAAATCGTCTCCTTTTTAGACCCCACGCACTCGTCTACCGTTGATGGCAAATTCCATCTGCATAATCTTGGCTTATGCATAATGATAACCATCACCGATTCGTTGCCGATGCCACATTAAAATCCCGTAAAAAAATTCCGATACAAAAATCCGGAGAAAAAAGAGGAAAACAGCTCCGAGTTCGATGGTTTTATTAGGGTTTCGAAAATGCAGGGAAATTATTCCTGCCCACAACCGATGATAGTCCACCACTTGGATCAGCTGCAAACAGTAGCGGGCCAAAAACGAAAAAATAAGTGCAAAACGACATTAACCAACTCGTGAACTGCCTCGCTGGGGACGGGAGACTCCTGCTCACCCGGGGATCATGCTTCATTCAAAGATAAGCAATCAATTATTCATGCCATTTTCCATCTGATTTATGCAATATGTTTAAAAGTGAAAGAAGAAAGGCGCGACAGCGCTGCGGGCACGAAAGAATCCTCCCTATCTCTTCGTTCCAGTTGCAGTTGCGTTTTTTTTTTTCACATCCATTTTTGACCTATTTTCATAAGCAAACACATGTGCCGCATTCGATGGCGCACGGCGTGTTGTGTTTTGCTACTGTCAGGCAAAATTATGTGAATGTATAAGCAGCACCGTTAATCATTCGCCATGTCGCGCGGTTCGGAAAGCGAAATTGCAATTTACTTCATCACACGGTTCGCTTCCCTCGGGTATGATTTGTTGGTCTGCTAAATAATCATGAAATGGGATATAAATTTTCATCACAATCATTTCATCGCGAAATTAGCGTGCGTGTGCATTTTAAGCGCGAATTGCAACCCATTCTTATGTCAGAAGCAAGTGATGGCTTATATTCAAAGAAAAACTCATATGTGATAAGAAATCTAAAAACTATTGTACAGTAACTCAATTGATATTTTTTTCATCTTGAATGAATATCAAATTGCCTCCTTTCCAACAACCATTGAGTGAGACATGTGTTTCTAAAGGAATCTATAGGCACATTAAAAATTGAACTAAAATCTACTCCATTGAGCTCCTGTACAAAACAAGCATATATTCACAAATCGGTTATTCACCTACAAGCGAAATGTCGATGACGTATTGATGATCTCCCATTTTTGCGCTCTGCATTAGCCATTAGAAACAAAACGGCCCAGTGAAGGATGTTAAAGTGGCGAACCAGTAAAACCCGAAACCAACTGCCATCCAACGCATCCATCCATTATCTGCCACTGCGGCATCATCGGTGAAGGAAACCACCGTCAGCGATACGGAGACCGCAACGCACTACGTGATTTGCGGTGTGAGTGAAGGAGGGAGGGTGTGTAATTTAAATATTTTATCCCCCGTTGCTCTTTATTAAATTGTTTGAAATGTAATACATCAGCGAAAATTATGCTCCACCAAGACAAATGTGGGCAGTTATGAATATTTATGGCAGCGTGGTTCCGGCCACGTGGTTCCTCCCGCTGCGTCTTTGGTGAAAACGACTCAAACCCGCCCCTTAATGTGCAGCGAAACCAGCACAACCAGCGAACGCCGAACCCACGGCACACGCACCGTAAAAACGGACCCAAAACCCGTCGTGAGCCGCCGCATAAGCAGCATAACCATTCGACGGCGGTCCGTGAAGTGTCGTAAAGCAGTGACGGAATACGCATCGGGGCGACCGGGACAATATTCGTGCACTGCGCCGAACAACTTTGCAATCCGTTCGTGCTCGGAATTTTTCCCGCACATAAGTGTCGTTAAGTGAAGTGAGCGGAAAGCTTTTGCTGAAGCCGACGGCACGGCCAACGGTGGCGGAAGTTTCCGCACTCGCACGCCAGTATCGAATTGATTCCAAATTCACTCAATAAACACAATTCATCACGCGGCTGATGGGAAGGGGTGATGGGTGTGGTAGTTGCTGGAAAGGTTTCTCCACTCCGTGGAAGTAAATATTGATGATGGTTCGTAATTTTCATTCAATCGCTTTGTTATCGTGCATTAACCGACCGTGAGTTGCAGCAGAGCTGTTTGTAACGGTCTCCATTATTTCTTTCATTCATTCATTCATGCATTTCAAATGACATATTCGAAACACATGCACAGTGTTTGGTTCATTGGAGGAGAAAATGTTGTAACATTTTCAGACGATTCAGCTCATAACGCACCTCACCGCAATCGAAATGGGATGGAATAACTTTCACCATTTTTGTAGCTCATTTTTTCTTCGACTGTGATGAACTTTATTGCAACAATTTTATTATTTTTTTTTTTGAAAGATTCGTCCAAAGCGTCAAAGCGCTTTAGTTTGGTTTCGAGCAAAAAATATAAAATTTAGTTAAAATTTTTCGAAACAAAATTTATCAGTCTGATTACTTCTAAAAAATTCTATGAAAATACTCCATGTCTCACAAATTATCCTTAGCAGCCCTGAAAAGAATTACCTCCACATTAAAGGTCGAAAACTACGTCTCGATTTCCATTAAGAAAAATTTTTAATTCGGTGTTGACATAGATTTTTAGTACTGATGAACCGTAATCTCTCGTCGAGAAAACCTAATTGTAATCGGAATTCCCTAATTATCCAGAGACCAGCATTCTTGAACGGAGATTGCAACAAGATCAAACGACAAACTAAATTAATCCCATATAAGTAGCTGGATTATTCAACAACGTCAAGCATACTTTAGCATCAATGCCAAATGCACAATTCCAGATACTTGTCTCATCTTTTTTAATAAACTTATTACCGAATACATAGTTCAGTGTTTTTAACAATTTATAATAATTGCATAAAAAAGTAAAATAATTCTCAGATAAAGCAACACCCACTTCAGGATTCAAGAAACCTTTTAAATTGATTAGATTCGACTATTAAAATTATCGTCCATGCCTCGCACATTTATGCGCTAACAAAACCTTAGCAATGCAGCGAATGAACACGAATAAATGAAGTTTAGCGAGGAAAAGCTCCCCGGGATTGTGCACTAGTTCGTGGGCAGCATGTATAAATACATTTCCATTCATTTTCCCAATAAAGCAGAAATTCCACGGAAGCTTCTCAAACCTGTTGATGCTGCTGCAACATTCCACAAAACCCAACCAACGTTCCATCGAACTCATTCCCAGGCAAATAAGCCGGCAGAATGAGCGTAGGATTTTTACACGAGCTCTCGTGCAATGATAGAATATCATTCCACGAGTAGAATGTCAGCTAAATGGAAGCAATCTACAGAACAATTACCACTTAATACATGCTCTCGCGCCCTGACTCCTTTCACCCACATCCGTTTATGGGCGCCATCACCGATGATTGGCGATAATTGGTTTCTCCTGCTGCACTGCGGCACAAAAGACACCAGATGCAACTTTATTCGCCAACGATCGCCGGCGCAATCGGATGGTGTGGCCAGCAATTCATGGCAATGCTGCTGCTTCCTCAAAGCGTGATCCATTTCGAGCGATGTCCGACAGCTACGGTACGATGAATGGCAGAAAATACTGCTTAACTGAAGGTATCGTAGCAAAGCAACAACGATTCCTAGCCACCTAGCTTACCTGACTTGACGCTCGTGCCTCAAAACAAAGTATTGCTTACCCGTCGCTTTTCTCGAACTTTTCGTGCACTTCAAGCAATGTGGAGCAATTTTCTAATGGCGGTCGGTCGGCTTTCACCTCCACCGAAACGCTCGAACACGAAAGCAGCATGAAAATGGATAATAATTATGCGAAACAATTTGCCCTGTTTCGCTAGTAGAGGGCGTTGGACAAAAATCCCTTCCATCTCCGAAACTACCCGGCGAGCGTGCTGAAAGAAAACCGGACGATATTATTCTAGCCTTTTCCTCGTTCTTTTCCCGTTCCCCACACACAGCCGGAGCACTGGTTTAACCTGCACTTAACTTGATTACACCACCGAAACCAAGCCCACCCACCCACCCGGTGCTTCTGCGAAAAAAGGTCCGACGATTCTTTTCCACTCAAGAGTGCGGGCAAGGGAGCGCATTTAAAAAACTATTACCAGCGGCACGACGTTGCACGGCCAAGGCCGAAAGGGCCGAAGAAAAAGATAAATGGCACTACGCCACGCACTTGAGAGTCGTGGAAGGACACGGGTGCGCCGGCAGCCGCATGCAAACGGGAGTGCGAAGAAAGAAAAGAAAGCTAGCGCTGTGTTGGCCCTTTTCTCCGACGTTCTATGCGTTGCTCATTTGTTGCGTTGTGCTGGTGTCAAACGTTGCGTTGGCGTTGCTGTTGAGAGACCACTTCCGGCACTGGAGTTCCGTCGAACCGGTGCTTGTGAAGGTAGTAATTTATCTCCAACGGGTTGTGTTTTCAAACCTTTAATAATCTATTGGAGCAAAACTCCTTACATTTAAAGCATTATGGATCATACACATTGGAAATGCAATGTACAGAAAGCGACGAACCACACCGGATCGCATTAAATCGTTTTTCTAACACACATCTATCACCATCCAGCAGTTCCCTGCCTCCACTTCGCCATCCGGTTGTAATCTCTAGAAAATAAATTCCCCATTTTCCTACGCTCCATCCATCCCAGAAAAGGACTGCACGGTGAAACGGTTCATTCAATTATCCCTTTTTCGCCGGGACCGTTTCCTTCCCTCGCCGAGTGTACCGTGATTACGCTCTCGGGAAATTTGTCTGCGTGTTGTCACCGGGCAAACCGGGCGACGAACACTCGGGGACATTCCGAGCACACACCAGGCCCGACCGGCAGCTGGCCGGCACCGACTACCCTTTACGTGACAGTGCCAGAGCGTACCAGGAAGCGCAACTGTGTGTGTTCCCATGGTGTATTAATATTCGTCGTTTGTTATCCTTGTCGACACGTCAACTCATTCCGTCGTTCATCTTCGTCCGCGCGGACGCGACTATGCCAGGGAGGATGCTGGATTTGACTTTTTTCCTTCATACCTTAGCTTCTGCGATGTCGCCGATGTTTCTTGTGATTTCGTGATATCATCATCCTTCTTGTTGGCAAGTGGATCTGCTTGAGGTACACACCGGTCGGTGGAAAGAATTTTGTTCTCACGGCCTCGTAAATGACCGGGCGTCTCCATCGGGGTGGAATTAGTGATTGCACGGTTGGCGGTGGACATTCTCTCGAGAGCACAAGTGTGATCGAAGTGATAGATGGTAATGATAACAGTTTGCTTAGTTAAATTAATGACTGACACAATTTTGCAATAAAATACAAGACACCAAAAAATTTAAAATTTATTTTTCTTTTCACATTTTACACAAGCACAGTAAATTAAACAATCTACCAAATGCTGAATTGATGTCATCTGGATTACATCAATCAAGCATTGCTTCAACAAATACCGATAAAAATATGCCGTCAGAATCGGGTTTATGATATTCAAATTTGTTACAATAATAAACGAATTCTGCACTTCCTAAAACCATAATGTGAATATACATAGAAAATAGAAGAACAAAATAAAATTGAAATAAACATTTAATGGGAATTTAACAAAATTCAACAAAAGTATAATTATGATTTTTTGCCAATTTATCCCAAATCGTTCAACTTTAAGAATTAATAAATTTAAACAATTAAATGGATTAATATTAAATAAAACAAATTCAATGCTGTAAACGATGCACACCGAGGCTTACTTGATGAATATGCTTTAATGCCAATTATTTTTGTTTTTAATAAAAAGCAAAATTTTATCTTGTTTTAGTTTATATTATTCATAGATTTGGCTTTCCCATTTATAGCTATATTTTAATAAAAACTTTTTCGGGAAGCTTCCTTTTTCTGTGCACATCTATTATCGTACAGCAAAACATCTCCATTATGCTTAAAACTTCTCAACCTGATGGTAATAGCGGTTCCGACGGAACAAGTAACTTAAATTGTACCTCACATTACCCCACAATGGTAAAACTTTCACCAATAAAATAACCCTTGTACACGAGTCGGTCTCGCTCCGCAATTAAACAACCCCCGGCAACTTCACAACAAAGTCATCGTGGCTGCTCGAAACGTCCTATTGTTTTTCAATCCCCTAAACGACACCAAATCCTGCTGCAACTTCTCCGTCCCACCCACCGACTGCCTTTGCCAAATTCACGATAAAGGAAGCGGTGCGGGATAAATTGAAAATCTGCCGATCCTTTTGTAAGCAGCTTAGCCCCGGCCATGGACGGATCTGGGCTGGTGGCGTCTAGTTTGCGGCGATGAACACCTTACACTGGCGACCGGTAAGACCACAGCACCCTCGATCGGACCCTCGCTCCCGGGCAGGTAGATAAACCGCTCCGAAAACAGTCGCGGCGTGCGGGTGTGTGTTTCCACGACCAAAAGCTTCGGTTTCAGGATGTGTGCTTATCGTGGTACCGTGGGATGCCTGCGGACATTACGTGTGTCGGAATGTGGCCTTCGAAAATGGAAGCGGAACGAGGAGAAGAAGTTTGCGACGCGATGTCCTGTGTGTGCCATGTTGCAGGCCAACCGAGCGAATCGTAGTATTCTCATTAGGTACTCATGCACCTTTGTTTTGTTTTTCAATTTGTGCGCTCGAGCATACATTTTTACCGAATCCAAAAAATAATACAGAAGGCCATCTGCGTATTATGACAGCCTTCCGAGTCACAAAAGTCGCCTCATATTGCGTCATCCTCGAAGTGAAACGCGTTCTCATCAATGTACGTACTTCGAAGCCGTTCGTAAGGCTCTCGCTTCCGAGAAAGTACGTGCCGGGGATCACTTGAGGCGGCTGAGGTTTGAAAGAAAATTCTTTCGAGTTTGGTACCTAAAATAGCTTACCTGCCGAATGGGGTTGGCACCAGAGCCACCCCTGGGGCAATGACCCGTTTCTATAAGATGTGCCTCCTTACACGAGCGCGTACACTAGCGCTCGTCAGCATGGGCCCGCCCCGAACCAGCCCTACCAAACCACAACATTGTTTGCACAAATTAATGGCCTTTCATCAGAGGCCCTCCATCGGTCTCACCCTCCCGGGGAGAGGCGCTAGGCCTTTCGCAAAGCATCCGAACGCTGGTCCGATTGCAGTGCACTGGTCCGCCTGCGGCTAATCCCAGCCGGAGATGGCGCACAATGCGGCTTCGGTTGGGAGGACGAATCGAAGAAGGCAGCAATGTTCTCCCCGGGAAGAGGGTTTCCTTTGCGCTTGCAGCGGACGTGACGAGAGAATGCAATTGCGATCTTCTGCGTGCCTGATACGTGCCCGGTTCACGTGATCCACCAGCCGTCACCGCGGCGGCCGGCTCGTTCCGGCTCGGTTGTGGTCCGGCCGCCGGAAGCGGTGGATGTGCAATCAGTGTCGCACATGGTTGGCAGCGGCCTTCGTGGATGGGGTGTGGCGGTGAGTCCGGAGGGTGACGGCGGCGATGATGTAGATGGTGATGACGTCGATTGCAGGAAAAACTCGTACAACGTTATTGCTTGCCCGAGGCAAGTGTGCCGCTTCAGCACAGAAAGTGTTTTGCTGGAATGCATATAAGCCTGCATACTTTCCGATCTATTTTACGCTTTCTAATGACCCAGAAAACATTTCACTCATGTTCAGCCGAATGACAAGATTGACAAAATAGATTTACTAGCTGGTAAAACCAGAAGTCATAAAAACAATCCATAAAAACCGGTGAAGTCTTTAAAAACAATTCAGCTCTATAAAGTTCTTCAATTTAAGAAAGTTAAGTTTGCTATCGCTTTTAATCAACTAATAATAAGTAATTAATAATAAGTTTGAAAATTAATGTAAAATATATTTAAAAAGTCTTTGAAACGAAGATTGCAGAAAAAAATCTCAAGGTGATAATGAAATAAAAATGTAGAAAAATCGTTTAAATAATTCTATATTCACACTTCTTACACGCCTCATGTATAATGTAAGAACGAAACATAATACTCGTTTAGAAAAAAAGCTTTTCAACAGCTACGAATTTTTCTATCGAATTTTGTATTCATATCGAACACGCGATGTTTTTTTTCTGTTTTAATCAGTTTTAATGAACATAATAAAGCTATATAAAAGTGTGCATTCCGCGATATCGCTTATAAAACGCGACGGTTCATTATTTTATTTTCCATCAATCAGCTCGTTCGGCGATAAAAGACACCTGATGATTTGCAAAAGCATGATCATCCCCGGAGCCATATTTCTTCGATGATAAAACAACACCCCACCAGCGATTGATGAGATTTATCGCAACGCCAACCGGAATGAGGTTGGCAGGGATGATAAAACTGGCCCATAACCATGCCAAACCATTACCGAAACCCTGCCCATCCTTGAGACCTCGATCGCTGGTTCATCAAATTTTGATAGACCCGTTCAGGGGGTTCAGCCCTCCAACGGCTGCCGTCCACTGAGCAACGTACCACGGGATGAATCTGTCCATAAATCAACGCACCGTCCGCCGGTTGCGAACGAGACAGAACGCAGAACAGCAAAAACAACAAGCAAGCAAACAAAAAACAAACGGCCAACGATTGCCATTCCATCGCGTGGCGCGCATAAAAATTAATCCCGTCCCAGATAATCCGCACGCGGAAAATACTGTCGGATAAATCATGGCCCGTCTCCTACGTCCGCGTGCCGCTGGTCCGTTTGCGGCGAATCGAAACGGCAATGTCGGAAGTCACGCTTCGTGCTGGTGGCGTGCAATAATCAGCCAAACTCCATTTTCACGACCGATCATAAATCATTGCCAATAGGTCGAGCGGTTTACAAAAAAAAAACACATCGTTGAACAGGTGAACCGAAGACACGAAAAATCCCTACAAAGGCATTTGCACGATGGTGCAGTGACAGACAGAACGCACCTGAACCGCACCAAACGAACATTGTGGAGGCTTCCTACGAGCGGTCGAAAAGACATTTTCCGGAAAAAGGATTTTCCATGAAAAATCCGCTTACATCGGAAGATTCTTTCGCGGATTTGCGTCCTCGCGCGTTATTTTTCCTCTTTCACTCAGTCATGTTGGAGTTCTTTACATTTTTTTCCCCTTCACAATAAGGCTCCTTTTGCCCTTCATAATTAATCTTGACACCTTCCGGTTGCTCTCGCAGGTACTTTCATTAACCTACACTCAATCACACAGCGCACATCAAACCATCGCTCTCGAACTGACCCTAAAAAAGTGAAATCAGCTTTGTAAAACGATGCGTAACACCTGTCCCATTCCTCATCCATAAAATACACTTCATGTCGGCAAACAATCCCCACGCCTATCTCAGCAAAATCACGGCGGACCGCAAGAAAGGCAAAGTTTTACTTTTCGTTCGTCACCACGATACCCCTCCCCCACCATCCACTCGCTGAGTCAACTGCACCACTAATGGATCAAAAGCACCGCTCGGGCACCAACAACGTTCGTACATTCCACGCTGTCAGCTTTGAACCCTCGTTTACGTTCGCTCAATGAAAGCTGTCACAGCTGGAAAACAACACCCTTCCGAACTTTTTCTCTCCAACTCAGCGGTAAGCGTTTTCGATTCGGATTAAGATTGAGCGAAGTGTAGGGGGTTCCATGTATTATTCTTTTTTTTTTTTTTGATGGTCGATCTGTGCCGAAAGTAAGCAAACAGTTACACAACATCAATAAATGCGTCTGTTCGGTCGTGGTAAGTTCATTCGATTGGCAACTTCATTCGGACTTCGGATCACGTCCACTGGATTGCGTTGTTATGGAGTTTCTACACGCTTATCGCGGCATGGTCCCATGCTGCTAAAATTGTGGTGCCAATTGATAAGTGAGTGTAAACGAAGGTGTCAAATGAACGAATGTCGACGAATGGGTTTCGAGAGGGAAAAAAAACCTCACAATCAGGTGCAGCTGGAGCTTCGATTGGTAGTTTTTGTCCAACCGGCTCTTACGGTTATGTTGACGCGTATCTGCTGGGCTAACTAGATTTATTAATAAAGATCCGAATATCAATTTGCCTCATGACCTAACCGTTTAGTATAATTAGTAATTTTGATCAACTATATTAAATTCTACCTTGTTACATTAATGAAAGTAGAGGTAACATTTATGAGGATTTTTCCCGTTCACTTGGAACTTAAAAATTTTAATCTCCTTATTTTTAACTTTCTGGAACATGATGATTTAAAAAAAATGAAATTAATGGTTACTTGAAGCAACCAACCAAAACAAAACGATTATTGAAGGACACTTCGAAGGTGTATTTAATGTAGAAATGTTTTGCAAAGCACGGTTTGTTGGTTTTCCCAACACTTCTCCAATATGGAACATATTGATGATACGGTAAAACTTTACATTTTTCCCACGTTCAAAGCAATGCAAATTTCAGACAATTTCCATAAAATATTCTTGAAGCATTTCAACCATAAATCATATATCAATCTACGAAATTTCTCGTAAGCATAAAATTTCACGACTATATGCCACGGCACACTCTAACGAACGAGCACTTATTAGGATGAAACTATCCTAGGAGGAATTTGCCACCTGAACCCAGCTCCAGCATCGATTGATCTCATTCCCACAGTGACGAGCATCCCTTTCGGCAATCGGCTCAAATCAACTTCATGCCAAGCCAAACTAATGCGAGATGCTCCGGCTTGCATTTCCCAACGGGGAGCCTCTCGAGTGGGCGGCTTAAGACTTTCCGACGAATAGGTTACATTTCGGTGCGGCCCGTCGGTCCCAATCGAACCGAATGCCAGAGCGCATTAGCCGGCAACTGCGGATGGCATCGACGTGGCCAACGATGACCGGGAGCGTTACCCCTGCCGGTAATGCCACAAGCAATCACAAGCTCCTGTGAACAGCAGCAGCCCCATCGCCCGTCCCGTATGTAAAGCTCGTTCGTCTTTTTTCCCCATCTTGAATGCGACAAGCACGAGTAGTTTTTGTGCTTCCATCGACCGTAACCAGTCACGCTGCGAACGGAAAAGCGAACGATCATTGAAGAAGACATTAAGGATGCGCCCTGTTTGGAGGTGCAAACTGCCGCCATTGGGATAATCCGTTCCGAGCATCAACACCCCCGAACACTGTGCGACTGATTGGAGAAATGAGCGAAGGATGCACGGGAACGCTACCACTTCACCGGCGGCGGAGACGAACCCTTTTTTGCATAGCGAAACCTGGGACAGGGGAAAATCTCTGTCACACATGGACATGTTCTCCACCCCCGGTACAAACCACACCGGCCGGCCAAGTTCCCATTCGGGCCCACAACTGCCTGTTGCTGGTGGAACACGGTTGACCTGCCGTTTTTATTAACATCACATCAGACGCTCCGCACGTGATGGTTGGCTTTGGTTCCATAATCACCACCATCACCACCGGCAGCGTACGAGAAACAAGCAACCGTCGATGACCCAAGGGAAAAAGGGCTCGTGGCTCCACCGTACCGCATCCGGCAAATAGACAGCAATCGTGTATCGTTTAGTCGACGACCTCCACTCAGAATTGAAAGGGATTAGTTTTGCGATACAAATACATTCGGGGTGTCCACCGTGCGGACTGTAGGCAGCGCCGGGAGCCGTCGGGAACGGGATGTGGTACAAAGTACTGTTCTGCTAATTGGATTATTTCCGGTTTTACGTCGTATGTGTGGGCCGGCAAACAGAGGCTCACGATAGGGAGCTGTTTACAGCGGCCTAAGTCCATGTGCTCTGTTGTAAATCAGAAAGTTGTTGAGCTCGGCCGAAACTCTATTCAAAGGATCAATAGCTGATAAGAATCTTACAACAGGGTGTTGATGTTCATTTCATACAGCGATGATTCGTTTAGATGATCTTAGAAACAAACAAAAATGATGCTTTGGAAGTGTTTTACTCACGACTTTACAAAGATTTTATAACATTTGTCGAAAACCTTTTTTTTTAATCAAAATTATCTGCCGAATTTCAAATTAGAAATAAAACCTTTGGGATGGTCTCAAAAAACCTTGAATTGTATTGTTTTGAAAAAAAGAAACAAGAAACAGCTTTGGTTCTTTATGACATTTACTCTATGATTTTAAAGTATAAATCTTTCTAATAACAACATTTATACTTTTATTCGTTTTCAGCGTAATTTATTTGGCCTTCTGCTGTTATAACATGTGGTATCGAATTGATATTGTCAAAGAATACGCGGAAAATCTTACACATTAAAATTTCATTACCATTTCCTAAAATTAAGTTCATCTGATTTATAAAGCTTGGTCTGCAAGTTATTCAGAAAAGTTTATTGCAAGAATAAACATTTAGTGAAACCATTTAAACTAATCCCATTTAATAAAAGATTGGTATTCTGTCAATGTAATAAACATGAACATGAACACACAATTTTGACATTGGTTAGAATATAAATTAAGCAACCCGCAAATAAATGTTTCCATTCCATTCATATCGCAACCTATACTGTTTGCTGCGCGAAATATAATTCTGTCGTATCGGAATCGCGTCGGTGCTGAACTGCACCGGGAAACATAAAGCATATTTACCGACAGCTCAAATTTCCGGTTCGGACATCGGAGTTTTCTCCGGTAGTTATACGCATTATAATCTGCCCATCAATGGTTCACCAACGCTTTGGAGGACGTGGTGATTGCTACCTCATTATGAACAAATATTAAACGTGGATTACATTTCCGCACCTGGACCATCAAAGAGTGACGCAAACGAGCTAACACCGAGTGCGGGCGAGCCTGAAGCTTCCGCGAGTGGGACTGAGACGCACGATATTGAAATGAAGCGGATATACTACGTAAATTGAGACAGCCTCGCAGCTGTCCACTGTGTGTTCCAACAGAAGCAACAGTAGCGGCAATGTAATTCATGAGGTGATTCGTGGAACCGGTTGACCAGTAGCCAAAACACAAGTTGAAGCGATGCGGAGGATCATATTTTCCCGCGGCAGGACATCCGCACGGAATTACTGCGACCTAGTTTAATGAATTGTAACGCGTCCTGCGGAGTCTTGATGAGCGGCGCGGGTTTATTCCAACTGGCTGAACCAGAGCACTTGATCCAATTAGGCTTCGACTAATGAACGCATTCTAATGCATATGACCAGGTCGATAACTCGAGGAACTAGCCACTCTAGTTGGCGTTGAAAACTATGCAATATCTGTACAATATCTAAAATGATTACAGCCACTTTTTATAGAGCGTATAAACGATTCATTTAATGCTGTTTTAATTTTGTAGAAATCAGCAGAATTACAATAGTAACTAAAACCGTCCCCGCCATTTCCAAACACCGGAACTGGCGGTACAATTGATTGCAAAGTAATCTCAACTAGCTGCACAAACATAGACAGCTTTGTTTCAACCACCATCCCGACTGTTGTCTCATTAAACCGCATCAAAGCATCGGCGCAGCGGAATCGTCAAGCAGCGTCACGGCCATCGCTGCACCTGGGTCCAGTTTAGCAGCTGATTAGCTTTATAGATTGTACTCAATTTGTTCGCGCTGTTCGGCGGAAAGTGTTGCATTGCCGAAACGGTCCTCAGTGTCATCGGTAATGATCTGTTGAACGGTGCACCCCCGACCCCAACCGCATCCTAGCAAATCCTCCCGATTCTCGAACATACGAACACGTGCATCCTCCCATCACGCCGGGAACGAACTTAAGGGCATCCAACCAGGATACGATCCAGTCCGGACCCACCCGGCAACAGGTAAGCGGCAGCTTGCAGCAAACATTTACCTAATGTAATGCAGTACGGTCGCCATGCACGTTTAGCTGTTTGCTCAAGCTAATGATTTGAGTGTTGAAGGAAATTAATATTCAAACAGCGTACGGTAGGTTTCGCTCAACGCTCTCGGCTCGGGTATGTGTTTGACCCGAACCTCGTCGTATGTGGAACGATAACGTGCAGCAAATGGGATCCTAAAGTGGTATACAATAAGTGATTTTACCAGCTGCTAACGTAATACAAATAGTTTACCACACGAAATCAGAACTACTGGTTAAGGTTGAGTTATTTTATGCAGTTTAGAATGTTTCTAGAACTATAAAACAATAATAAAAATATATTAAATCTCCACCGAAACCCAAAGGTAATTACATTTTATAATCAATTGATTTAATAAACATGTCACATTCGATCCATACGTATATTCATCAGTGTAAGTAGAATTTTTTACCACGCTAATCCGCCCCGATGAAAAACGAAACAGTTTTTTTCATTTCGTTTCACACTATGAAGCGCTACATTCATGCATGCCGCGGGTTTCACACTATTTTCTTTCCACTCATCACCACAATGCGTTCATCAGTGCATGCAAATATTTTACATCACCACTGGGCACCGGTTCGCCGGTACAAGTTTGCACATTTTACGCGCTTCACCATTCAACCCGATAAAGTCACGTCAGAATGTGCAAAAATTGAAATAAAACAGAATAAAAAAATACTACAAATACTAAAATATTTTCACTGTTCATTTTTACAATTACTTGGTAACGTCAGTGCAAACCGTGCGTAAATACGCTAATCTATGCGAAGTGCGTTTTTTTTACGTAAAAAGGATCACAACGGTAAAAATGCGACAGGCTCGTACTTTACGCGGAACTGTTGGTTTTGTCCGTTGATTGATAAGGCGGCAAGTGGCGCTCAGGGGAAAGGCGGATCGAGCCGGGCACGCGGTGTAGGTCAAAAACACTCACGTCCTCGTTCGCCCGGTAGGAAAAAAAATTATTTAAAACTCAATTCCATAAACAAAACATGACGAATAAAACAACCGTCACTCTGTATGATGATTTTTGAACATTTTTTTTTTGTTTCTTTGCGCTTTTCATATTTTTTTTTACCACATGTGGTTGATGGCTTTTCAATTTTTATCTCGATCAAAATCCCTACCATTTGTGAGGTCTCCATTCGTTATCCTTTGGACGCCACCGTCGTTTCATGGCCTACAGCTGTGGTACGGTTTGACGCATGGTTTTTGTTTTGCTTTTTCGACCTCTCACAACACACACACACACACACACACACACGCATTGAAGTGACGTGACCGTAACCAACACACCACACCAGAATGGGATGGTAGACAACAACGACAAAAAATGACACCACTGAATTATTCATAACTGTCCCCACCAGAGGACCATCGCATAAGGTGACATCCGGGCGGTGGTGGTTGGGGGAGGGAGAGGGAGAAGGGCCGTGTCATCCGGGATTGCTAAACCCAAAACGTAAATGGATATGTTTCAGACACACCGACAGGCTCCTCACGACGCGCGAATCAGGCTTCCATTTCTCAATCAACATGTACGGCCCGGCCCTTTGTGGGTTTGCGTATCCTTTTTTTTTTTGTTTAGCGTTTGTTTGTGTTTGTTTTGCATCGCTTCCTTCTTCGCCGTACGTCCGCACCGACCGGCCGTGTGGGAAAATGCGTGTGCAAAGGATCAGCATTAATGGTTAAAGACACGGGCAAAATGTAATGTTTATTTTGCACTTGATCCTTCCGGGTTCCATTTTTGCGGGTGCGGGGAGAGAACCAGAACCCAGGACCTGGCAGGGCGCTGTTTACCGAGAGATTTCTGTTTTATTGTTGCTAGTTTTTATGCCGCATCTCCTTTTGCTGGCCCTCTTTAGTCGGTGTCTGTCCGGTTCGTTACATTTTTAAGTGCTTTTGCGATTTACTTTCCGTCTGCAAATCCTCCCGCGTACCGGTTGCACGGTTGAGCGCCGTTTCCTCTCCCATTCCGGCGTCGCGGTTGGTGGGTTTTGCAGACTTTTCTTTTCATTTTTTTTTTGACACGTGTAGCCTTACTCACGGCTTTCATCTCACCTACGCTTATCGATATCACTTGTTTACACACCGTCTGGAGGATTCTCGACGCCATAACCCCGTTTCAAGCGCGCGATGGTGGAAGAATGATAATTTGAGGGCAATTTACACTATCACTCCCTGTGGAGCTGCTCTGCTCACAAGGAAATTACTTGAACATCGTTTCAATCTAGAACGTGAAAATTTACACAATTTTTTTTTATTTCTGTTATGTTTTCTTTTAAAAGGACAAAACTAAAGGGCAGTATTTCGCGGAATTTTAACACTATGAAATTGTGTTATAAAAATATACAATTGAAATTTCACGAAAATCAACGTTTAAATTAAATCAGAGATAATATATTTAATACGTGGCTACATTTCAGGCCACACGAATGAAGTGACACTTAAGCAAACTATTTACTACTAAGCTGAACAATTTCTGCTGGAGTTCAAAACAAGCTAGTAAACTAACATTATTTTTTATTTGCTTTACAATTGAATCTTTTCAATAGCTATCAACATAAAAATCGTTATACCGTGGTGCAAACTACACCCATATAATCCATATTTCAACAACAATCGCAAAGCCCACCGCTGAAGAAATTGATATCTCCAACAAACGTTAGAACCGTACGTTAGCCTTATACAAGAACAAAGCGCTTGATGCTGCGAAGGAAAGTTTTGCAATCCATCATCGGGCGCAATAGAAAACTCAATAAAACTTTAATAAATAGCTGCTGGCACCGCGGGACAGCCCAAACACGGGTCGTGCTGTTATTGTTCAGCCTATTCCCGAAAATTTGCTCGTTTGCTACCACCCCACCCCCCCTCCCCCCTGCCGTCGGTATCGTTCTTTCGGCGTACAAATTTAACGATCATGTAACGGTCACCCCATTGGCGATGCTTTCGCCTGGCACACGGCCAAAAGCGTCCCACGGTGCGACTTTCACCCAAATCGACCACCATCGATAAAACCGAAGCCGAACCGACAAAACAGAGCCATGCAACTCGGAAGGCACAGCCTTAATAGGAAGCGTTTATGCTGCACATTGCAGCCACGGCCAAAATAATAAACATTCCGCAAACAACCCGTTATAGGCACGGTCGGTGGATAACGATTAGAACACCCATACCCGGGCGGCATTCGTCGCAAAAGTGCGTCAAAATGGGAAAGAGTTTAACATTTATACAATCACACAAACAAACTCGCCTATGTGTGCTTTGCAAAGCCGTGTGGTTCGGTGGGTTTTGGTAACAAAAATGGTCACCTCAAAAAATCTGCACCACTGGCGAACGGTTTCAATGTCAGAAAAGCACCATAAACGAGCGAAACTCTAAACCATATCGTTTCCCGGTATCGTCATAAACGGTTGGTTGGTTGAAATTTTCATTTCTCTTGCCCTGCCGAGGCCGAATACTACCATTACCCCGTTTTCCACCTTTACAAACATTCCCGAGGCCTGCCACGATGCCTAGGCGTCAAGACTGTGGCCCGGCCTGTGCGGTTGTGCACACGGGGTGAAATCAATTCCAACCAATTATCGTACCACCACTCTCGGATGGGTGACCCTTGCTGCCGCACAGATGACTGCATTATTATCGTCGCCTCGATTCGTGTTGTTCGTGTTGTCAAACGACGTTTGCAGCTGCTACATTCGGATCCATGTAAACACCCTCGTACAACGCGGACATTTGCAAAACCCCTTCGATACCACTTCCACACGACCACACACACACACACATGTGGCGGAAAGGGTTTTTCAACCCACCATAGCTTCAGGCCCACGGACGGCAATTAGCTAAACGTGTTGCAAAAATTGCTCCAATTATAAAGCAACACAGGCCGGACAGTGCGGGACGTCCTTAATTGAACTGTAATTTGATGAGTTAGTAGAGTCGGCTTTTTGGGGGTCGGGCACGTACGGTTAGGGATAAGGGTTTGCGACCGGCTGCACAGAGTGTGTTAAAATTAACCAAAAGCGGGTTAAAGTACAAAACAATAACATCCCACACGTCGACACCCTGTCACGTTCCAGTGATGTTTTAAACGCGTAATCCCGTTTATAAAAGCGGAAATAACGCTTTGGGTGGGGAGAGTGAAGGAAGGGGTGATACTTTTTTTAGTTAATTTATAACATATTTTCAAAAAAATATCCTTGCATTTTCTTTTGTTTTACTGATGGTTTTCAATGAACATTTCATCTCTTATCCAAAACTTATAAGAAATTTTTCAGCCTTTTTTCCACATCAATCACCGTACAACAATGAGAAGATTTGATTTCTTTTTAAAAACACATTTGCCTCCATTTCAACACCAAACCATCGTCTAATTCACAAGATTGCTTCCGACTCTGTAATCGATGTCAATTGCTCTGTAAACTCTCGTGTCTCCAGCTCCGTTCCGTTTCCTACTGCAATCAAATCGTGTCCCCGTTCCACCAACATCAACCCAGCCATCGTCACATCCGAAAGGCGCCGTGCAAATCTCGTCTCGTCGCACGCCATCAACATACTGTCAACAAGGTCCACCGCCGAAAGCCTAAACCTAAGGACCCCGTTTCTTGCCAAAAAGTGCGCCTGGAAAGTGTGTTTGAGCGCGTAAAATTTTAATTAAACTCTTCGCGACTATAAAACCCCGCATCCCGGCACTCCGAAAATCGCTCGTTTGGGACGGTTTGCCGAGTTTCCGCTTTTATTGCCTGACAATTTCGACGAATGTTTTTCGCACGCGAGACACACCCGTCCGCCGCTCGCAAACTAAACCGCAAATAAAGCGCGACGCCGAGCCGTTAATTCGGATGGCGAAAGTTTGGCTGGGCGGCCGTTTGGCCCAGTGACGGCTACACGGCGTTGTGCAATTTGTTTGTCACTCGGTGCCACCTTGCCAGACACGGCAACGGCTGACGGACTGATTTGTGCCGAATTTCCACAGCTGCTTACGCCAGCGGACACATTCTCGTGCAGTCATTTCGTGCACGAGTTATGAACGCTCTTACACATGGCTTTAAAAACTTTCATCCTGTCTCCTGTCGGTGACGCGCACCGGCAGCACTTTTCAAACAAATCACGTTGAGGACGGAACTTTCCCGGTGAAATACTCTTCAGCGTACTCATTTCTTTCTTGCTTTCATCGCTGCAACTCTTTACCGGGAAGTGTGACTCCATGTTAATGGAACGGTACGAACATTGTAGCACTTACCGGACCACACGTTCTCAAACGACTGTCAACAGCCGTCTTCTGTCTCATTATAGTTAGACATACAAATGGGCTGTAGCGAGGATTAGTGTAGCATCGTGTAAAAGGGGACACGTGAGGGACTGTGCTCGTTTCGTGTTCTAATTGCACGATAATCATGCCTTTCGTCTTCCAGACCTTGCTTCCGGAACATCATGGGGTCATTGGAAGCTGACTTTAGAATTATGTACTTCACAGATCTTCTTAAAGACCGCATGTTACTACTAATGCGTCTTCGGGATGAATGAATAAGCCATCACGCATTGAAGCCTTTGGAGTGAAAGCCATTATTTTTTACCGTCAGCTTCATTTCAGTTAAGTGCAATTCAGTTCGTTATTAAACTACCTGCAAGATATTTTTCTCATATATTCTATATTAAGGTTCATCCTGCTTCCGATAAGAGGCATTCAAAATGCCTCCATTGACATGGTAGAACATCTTCCTTGACAAACCATATTTATCTCCAATTTTAACAACACAAAAGAATAAATTGCCGACTACCTAAAATATTTTTTTAATTAAATAACAGTAGCTAGATATTCCTACATTTTTGTTTAAGAATGATGTCTTGGTGTAAAAATAAATAAAAGAAATCATGATGTTGTTTATTAGGGTTTTATTCGACCTTATCTTCACTACATGAGAAACACTCTCGCTGGTCTTCTTGTGTATTTAAAAGAGCCTTGAAATATCACAGCTGATACACATTATGATTTTAAATTAAAGACCCCATTTCTCTCATTGAGATAAAAATTAGTTGCGATCATGAAGCCAAATGGGAAGAGCTTACAATAAAATACATCCTCAACATATTTATTTCTAATCTTCCCCACAATCTCAACCGGTACAGTCAAATTGTGCACTATTAAGGACAATTAATTTTTAATACCTTTACAATTAACATTCACCAAAAGACAATCGGTTTCCGGTTGTTGCCATTAACCCTTGAAGTACTGCTGCCACCGTCATTGTATTCGCTGAAGCGAACCAGCTCAACGACGCACATCGCACACAATGCCATCGTCAGGCGAACCGTGTAATGGCTGTGAAAACAAGTACATCGGTCGCTGCGTCCATTATGCATAAGCTTCCACAAACACCACCGTACCCTCCGGTGGGTTGAGTGAATAAAACTTCGCACACTTACTTTCCTCGCAGAAAAAAGACCTCTCGGTTCCCAACCTTCCCGTAAGCCGCATTAGTGTTATTATCGACACATGTTCGGATGTGTTCCTCATCTATTTATTTGCTTTGTTGTTGTTGTTACGTTTGCTTTCCGTACCCTTCGAGCAAAAGCGTCCCATCCGTCCCATTCCGAAAGCGACCAGGCGTCTCCATTTCGGTCGGTGCGTTTTCGCAAGAAATTTACTTCCGGGCTTTAGTTTGCTGGTGTGGGCGCGGCGAAACGTTCGGCTTTTTAACACACATTAGTGCACTAAGGGATCCGGGATATGCTTGCGTCGAACTCCTTTTCGCAACGGGAAGAGGGGAGCCTTCATTTACAAGCTGCGTGTACAGATGCTAACAAAGTGTCGCTTGCTCACATCAAAGCGTTATGCTTGCCGTGTGGCGTATCTCCCAGCCAGACACCGTTCCCAGCAACGGTTTGAGGCAGGAATTTTACGTAAAATTTCTGTCAAATTAACTCATTCTCCACGCCAACCGCCTGCTTGTGTAAGCCCACGGTAAGGTTTCTCCGTTTTGAGGTTGGAGTGTTTTTCCTAACCATGTTTGGAATTTTCCACGCGTAAAGCGGTTCCACACAAACGCAACCGAGTGCCGAGCCGTATCGAAACACTCTTCGACGGTGACGATGATGATGGAACCACTTTTTCCCTTCCCCCGAAGGCGAAAGACGGAAGCAAAAAGACGATGCTTATACAGCGTGCGGTGTACGCCGCCCGCCTCAGCAGATGATACTCTGAAGTGCTGATTTATCCCGCACGGGAAGCGATGCGGTCATTTTGCTCCGGCACGGAAAGCGAACCGACGGCAGCCGAAAATGGGCGACGAAAATGAATGAGTCTTATTTATGCTAATGGAAAGCGAATGCCGGGACCGAACCCCGGTCGGTCGGTGTGTGAGCAAATCGTCTATCTGCGTGCCTCGCTGGCGCGTTCGCTGGAGTGAACTGGAGCTTTCCTGTGCTTAGCTTTAGAACCGTATGTAAACGATACACGCATCGTCGTCTTCGTCGTCGTCGTAACTTCTTGCTACAGCAAACGTGAGCATTCGGAACAATCGACCATCCGACCACCATTTGGCTGTTCCGGTTTCTTTTGGGAGGAAAAAGGATACAGCCCGCACCTTCGGGAGGAACCCATTTTCGTATGCTGTAAGCTTTGCTGTAGTGCACACACATACACACATTTACAGAAAAAGTGCCGGACGAAAGGCACGGCAAATTTACTGGAACACGCACCGGAACACTCATTATATTTTATGTGGGGCAACAAATTTTCTGGAGCCTGCACACCAACTTGATGGAATGGAATATGTTTCTCCTGTGTTTCCCCCAACCGGGTGGTGGTATTTTGGAAAGTTTTTTTTTTTTTTCGTAAGCAAAACTGTAATTTCATTCTAAAATTCATGCCTTCTTTGCAAAACAAAAATGAAAAACATTCTCCGAAGGTCTTTTCACACCCGCCCCGTATGAAACATCTCCATCGTAAATTGAAACGTGTTCCAATACACACCTTTTCCCCGGCGCGTTCGCCCAAAACTATGCAAATGAACATTCCTTATCACACCATGCCCAGCATCGCAACGCATTTGAATGTGTTGGAATGCATAGGAAAAAAAAATAAAAACGACCGCACACGAGTGGGCAAAATGAATAAAATGCTGCTCGCGCGCTTGCTACACCGACGTGAAGAAGTGCCGGACACTCTGAAAAGGAAAACACATTATCAGGAGGTAAAGTGAAGCGGAGGGCGTTCCACCCCGCGGAACAAATTCATTTATAAAGCGATTAAACTAATATATTTCCTGCTCCACCTAGTCTCCCGTTTGCCTTTTTCCGTCCAGCGTGCGTTGGCTTAATGATTGTACCTTCCTTCGTGAGAGGTACGAAGCGGTTCGAACTGAAAGTTTTGCTACCTCCCGTAGGATTATTTTGCTTTCATTTCCATTTTTGTTTTTTGTGTGTATTTTTTTAATATATATTTTTTTTGCTCGCCACCTTTATTCAGTAGTTATGGGGTGGGCAAAAAAATCTGCGTCTTATTCTAATGAAACGAAGGCGCTCGGGGAATAAGTTTATGAATCCATGTTTTAATCTAGCCGCGTTGGGCGACAAGTTTGATTGTTTTGCGTGGATAATGACGGTAGGCAATTATGGTTTTGCATGGATAATAATGGTAGGTGTAGATTGGATTCTTTCGCTGGCTTATAATAGTTTTCAAGGACTGAAATTAACATATATTAAAATAGCCATGCTTTGCCCTTGTAACGCCAGGTCGGTTTAATAATACCAGGAACCAAAAAAGGTTTTTTGAAACTGCAAATAAAATCGTGTATCTAAAACTTATGCGTTTTTCATCTGAAATTTTTCAAATTTATATTTCTTCATCTTAGCTGTTATTTTATATTTGCTCCATTATTTTAACACCATCCATGCACACACGAGCTTGTAAACACAATTTCGGCTTCAAAAACTCAATTATACTGTTGAAAATAAATTTCACTAATTAGAGCGTAAAGTCATTAATTAGTCTCTCTTTGCACACGGAAGCACGGTACGCTACAACTACCTGGGATAGGTGGACCCGCGAAAAGGGCACTACTTAACACTTACCATTGCATTACAAACAAGAGCACACCAATGCACACCCACTGACACACATTCGCAAACCCAGCTGCAGCACGAAGCAGCTGCCGGTGTTGCGCTGATGGTTGATTAAAAGCATCCATAATTCAAATTATGCTCTTCTTGCGACCTATTCGCGACCAGCGGACCGCATCTGTATACAAACTGTAGAAACGGCAGCCCGGAACGGGTAACAATATGGTGTGTCCAAGGTCCCGGCGGTCACTTGCTTCAGGTCGTTGCCAAACCATGGCCAACAAAAAATTGCACTTCGCACATGAGCGGTTCCTTTATGTAAGCGCAGTGTTGTGCCAAAGTGCCTACGAACAGAAGCAGATCGTACCCGAAGCTGCCCGCAGCAGTCGCTGATGTTGGCGCGCGCTTGATGGAAGTGCGATTCCGCGAGAGATGACTTACTACACGACATGCTCCGGCATCCCGCGGGACACGTGCATCCGGTGGCGACTGTAATTAAGGGTAAGTGGAGTAAGTAAGTCACTGTGCCTTTTCTTTACGACCTGCGCGCGTTACTGGTGGCGTTCTTGCAACGCCTACTATTAGACGATGCAACACGATTCTTATGCATGAACCATTCCTTAACGATAATAATGTTCTTCCTGCTCATCTGCGGCAGCAGAAAAGCAACCACAAGCCCCATACGCTATAAGAAACGGGCTGTTGCCACACAAAATCGCCCACTTTTGTCACGCGGGACCATACGGAAGCCCAGCAAGCCCCAAATGGAACGCCGATTTCAACCGAGTGAATGTCTTCCTGACCTACGTGGGGTGGAAGGCTTTCCCCGGGCCGGCACACTCCACTCCGCCGTAAGGTTTTACTTTAATTACGAGAAATTGTTATTCATACGACAGTTCACCGGCACCGGCACCCGTCCGAGCGCTCGCCTGGGTTTCCATTTCGCATCAGCTGCTTTGACCTACCGAACTCTATCGGGAGTAACAGCGGCTTAACAAACGCCGCCACGAAACGCCAACCGTTACAGAGCAGCTGGCGTGGAAGAAATAATCTCTTCCCTAGAGCAACCCAGCCAGGAAACCGGAAACAGAGACCTTCTCCGCTTTCGCCGAGAAACCAGTGTGCCATTGTGCGCAAAAATGGGTCTAGTGCTTTGCGGCTGTACCACGAACCTCTAGAGTGCCATTCGCAATAAACAACGAATACGTGTGCAGCAGTCGGTGCAAAACCGTCGCCCGGTGGTGGACAAATTTTCCTATGCACATGCACAAAGGTGGACGGTACAATCGGAAACCATCCGTCGGTGTGATCTCTTTTGAAGATGATCTCTCGGCAAAATTACCATCGGGTAATACGTGCAGGTAAAGTAGTTCGGCGAAGCATGCCGCTGCATACAGATAGAATAGGTCGTGTATCTTAGTTAATTAAAGTCCTTCGGGAGAATCTTATTTTTCCCAAAACAGAGATAAGACATTATTAGATTGGATCGGTTGTGAAGCTCCCGAAGGACGATACTAAACTTGAGTTTTTAAGACAAAGACCCTAATTTTGTTAACTTATTAATAGTTTAATGCATTTAATCTTGGTATATTTCTGCGTATTGGGTCGAAGTAAAGTTATCTAAATGAGTTTGTGATTGATAACGGAATTTATTTGAAACAATTATGATGTTTCTGGAGAACGTAGCATGCAAAATCCTCCGTTTTCTTTGATGAACTGAGGCACGAAATTTATGGAATATTTCAATGGAATTTACTGCGTACTTTCCATTTGGATGTTGATGAAAAAAATTAGTAGTGCTCAAATTTTTTGCTTTACAATATTGGATCGTATCAACTATCAATTCGAAAATAATCATTCAATATAGTTTACTTCTGTTTTCTATGTTATGATTATACTAAATAGTTATTTGAGACGGACTCGTCGTATGGCGTACGTCTATTTTCTAAAGTATGGAGTCAAGTCCTTGTCCATAAGGGGATCGTAATGGTAGCTTTTCTACACCACTTAACACTTTGAACCCTTTGATACCACCAGCTTCCTGAATCACACCGGAACGAAATTCGAAACTATGTGCAATGCCCTCATAATGCTGATCTCTATCGCTTCGCTCTATCTCGTTCCCCATGACATTTTAAACTGTCTGTTCATCCACCGAGCGTCTCGAAACAATAAAGTCCCACCGGAAACATGTTTCGGACCGGATTTCTTCCACTGTCTTTTGCATTTTGTCTGTCGACGCTCCCCATTCGCTTTTAGCACGGATTCGTTGACGGAAAGCGAAAGAAACTTCGGGAACCACACGAGCTGGGCCCTTCAAGAACAAAAAACAACCCCTCCTCGACGTTTCCTCGTTTCGGTCTCGAACCCAACGCAGAAATCTTACCCGAACAAAGAATATTTGTGCACATCCGGTGCACCGAAATGCAGGCGACCATGGCATCGTATAACGGTGGTACGATTCTCCAACAACTGCACAAAGTTTCGAAAGTTTTTCCTGCACCAACGCAGGACACGGATGTTTGACGAATCCTCGCCCACTGCAGGCGTATTCCGTTGAGCGGATGTACCATTTTCACCATTTCTCTCGAACCCGGTTCTCCTTCCCACTTTTCTTACTCGTTTCTTGAGAGACTCATTTGTAAGCAGTGTTGATCATTGGTGGTGATGGTGCAATCGTTTCACCTGGGTCACCTCGTTACTAGGTTGTGCACGTAGATTCCACGCAATTGAAAGATCAAATCTTTCTCGTCACCTTTTCTGTTTTTCATTCACTTCCGGGTGCCGTTTTACACAGTGATTGTGCGCTGGTAGTGGTGGTTACCGCAGTGCAAACGGGGACGGTCGGGACGTGTCGTCGGAAAACTTACGAAAGAATCTTTTCTCCCTTTGCGCCAGTTGCAGTTTGTTTAAAGGAAAAAGTTAATTTTAATTTAGTTAAACTCTTGCAAAAATAAAGTTAATTATTTATGCTCTCCGTACAAACTCTCACTTCACGGATTGCTAATCACTCTGGTGTTGACTGTTGATAACATTGAAGTCATTCTTGGTGCTAGCATTTATTAGAATTTTTAATTAGATTTAAATAGCTTAAATATTAAATTTAGTTACAAATTGCGAATCAAACGAAGCTGTTGCAATGAAATCCATTTTTTCTTTATTTGAAACATTAAAATCCTCTATTTTTGCACCTTATATTTTTTCCATTTCACATTTTTTTCAAATTTCATGTCAATCCCAATGAAAATAAATATTTCATATGATAAACTACCAGTCAAGAGATGAAGTCAAAGATATATTTTGGAAAATTGTTAAGCAGAGAATTTATAAGCAAAGGAAAGGAACCTGATTTTTAAAAACAATATTTTGAGTTGCTCCCACATTACTTTTATACATTTATTCTTATGGTTAGATTACATTTTTATTCAAAAACTTCCTTTTTAAAACAAACAACATCGTCAATCGTTCCAACACCGCAAATAACCTATTTCGCACATCGAAATATTGCATAGCATTCCGGTGCCATTTTCTATGTCACCACGCATGGACGCAACCATTTCTATGATCGTTAATTTGCATGTAATTAAACACTACAGCCGTCACCTTTTGACGTCAACCACGGCTGTATTCACAACGGCACAAAACTCATGCACCCGAAGAAGTGGTTACCTTCTCCCACATCACGCCCTGGCCCCTCATGTAATTACCGATTTTCCACAACACACCCAATTAGCAAAGTTATTCAACGAGAACTGGGTCACCGACATCTTCTACTCATCGACGGCTCCCGAGACCGCAACCCGGGCCGGGGAAGCCGGGTCACCCAAGGGGCACATTGTGTGCGTTGCATTTCTTCTGCCACCGGAACCGATGGCTCGTGTAAGCGCGTGCATAAAGGGGATGCACAAAAATGTAAGCTCAACGCAAGCGAGTCCCGGCGGAGTTCGGAAAACCGATCGGAACAGCGCTAGCAGCATTTGCATATTAAGACGAATCGACAATCACCTATCTTCTGGTTTCCTCAGATACATGCAACGAACCCGGTGTGAATTCTAAAAATAGCTGGAATGTGGAATTCCCAACAACATATGCACGCTATTTGAAACCGGACCGATTTTTGTACCAGCCACGTTTTGTCCTTTGTTTTGCCCGGGAAAATGTGCAATGATATGAAAAATACGTAATAAATGGCTCTACTATACACGGCAGATTATGCGACGAGGTTGACGAAGCGACGAGGTTGCCATTTTGCGTACGTACACAGGATAATTTTAATCCAGATATCCCCTGGGAAAACGATGATGTATTTGAATTCCTTTTAACAGCAAAAATTTCTCTCCCTTTGCCTTCGGAAATATGCCAAAGTGTGTGTTTTTACTGTTTCTAATTCAAATGTTAAGATCGATTGATAAGTTCATTTTGCTGGCTTTTTATTCTTCGACTCCGCAAGCATGTTTTGAGTTGAAGTTAGCTTGATTCACATTGTCAGAGCGCTTTGCAGCACAAAATAAAAAATAAAGAACCACATGCGATTCGAACGAGTGCACCGAATCGATGGAAACTTGAAGTGACGGGAACAAATTGATAAGGGACGCTCCGTAGATGTTCTGAAACCGCAACGATGCTGATTGAAATGCAAGTCTTTGACCCAGTAGAACTGGTTCAACATAACACCTTATCGTACCTCGTGCGGTACGATACATCGATCGATCGTGATTGTAACGTGTGGTCTGGTCCTTACCAGAAACATTTGAAAAATTGAAGAGTCTTTTCTTTTGAATATTCAATAATACACGTTTTCTCACCATGCAATTGATGACAGGGCTTCAATATCTTTATGAAGTAAAAAATATGGTTCAAGATATTCTGATGTATTTATATGACCTTAAAATGTATGAAAAGATAGAATTATTTATAAATATTACTTTTTCTTTTATCTCAAATTTATTGAATATTGCTATTATCAACACAAAGTCTCGAAACAATTGTTAGAGAATAAAAATAATTTTTCTTCATAAACCCCTTCCAACAAATTCAAGCCTTTAATTTAGTTCACAATTATGAAATCTCTTTCCATTCGTTCGTTTTTTACCCCTTTTGCTCATGTGAAGGTAAATATTGAAAACAACACAATAATCGTATACTTTCAGCGCAAATACCTGCTGAATAATCGCTTGACAAATTACACGATAAATCGCACTGAAAACGTACCGTATTAAGACGATTAATTGAATTGTGATCTGCATGATACACGGTGGCCCACAGAACTGACACCTACCGTCGACCGCAGGCCACATATCGTATTAATCATTAGTGGACGTCACCGGAAGCCGGGGGAAGAGGAAATGACACAAAAAACCACCGTTGGAAGTTCGGATTAATTAAAATGAATCACCAACTCATCCAACATGCTGTACTCTAACCTGTTCAGTGTGAGCGTATGTGCGTGTGTGTATATGTTCAGGAGAAAGAAAAACAACCAGTGCACTCGTGCATTCTCTCTTCAAAATAGTAAAACATTGATATATGTATTTCAGTTTTGTAAGTATATAAGTATATAATATATTCAATAAATTTCACCTGCTTATTATTTACAGTTTACAGCTTTCGGTATAACGCCAATAAATGGAGGGGAGAAGGGGGAGAGCTTGAGAGATAAATTGTGCGTATAACAGCACCTAATGTGGCATACAGGGAACGATTGAACAAAAAAGCATTATTTGTGCCGCCCTGACAAAAGTGAACCACCACCACCACCACCAGAGTGGTGGTGAGTGGTGAACGCCACGAATGAAACCAATTATGACGAGTGAGCTCCCAATCATGCACTTGCACATCGAAACAAATAAAAAACCACCCGTGTGCCATGCGAGTTTGCCAGGAGATTACCGGAAATGCACGCCACACAGCACAAAAACTCACTTGGATTGCGCTTCCCGAGCGCAAAAAAAACAGCATTAAACAACAGCCTGATGGGTATGGATATTACAACTGCGATTAAGTTGTGCATAAATTAGCTTATCCATGAGCGATTACTGACGTACTGACGGATCGATCCGCGTTCGCGCGCGCACATGAAAACCAACCAACAATCGATGATGCAGCAAACGGTCGCTATTATTTATGCACCCCATTCGCAAAAACCCCGACCCCGACGAGCCGAACGGTGGATGGAAGATGCGGCTATCGAAAGCGTAGCATATGATCGAAACCAACCGATTGCAATTAAATGTGCGTCAAGGAAAACTGCCGCGTCAGAACAGCCGGTGCACGCAATCCATCAAACCGACACAAAACACTAACACCAATACGTCAGCGTCATTATCTGTAACGATTGGGTGGTATTGGGTCAAACGCTCCTTTATGTCTTCATTTCATATCCTTTACAGAAATTCTCCAACAAGCGTCAACGGAGATGAATAAATTCTCGCCACACTATCTCTATTTGGTTTAACTTTCTTCATTTCCAGACATTTCCAAACGATAGTTCTCCTGCCTCAAACAACCTTGCTTCGATGGCAAAGCTCCCCGCAGATACCGAAACAACATAGGAAAGGTATTTGGTTGGTATAAATATTTATACGTAACACCGCGGGCACCGTCCACTGCTCCGCTTACGAGTACGATGAAGTTGGGTTTACTTTATTCACGCAGTGTCGCGTGAATGAACAATGTTTTGCGGCATCCACCAACCACGTCCATGGATATGTAAGCCTTCTTTCGCATTCACTGCGCTGCTACTCTTGCTTATGATAATGTACGTTTCTGGAAGAAGCTGCTACACTTGGCTGATTACCGGCATATACACCGTGGGAGTTTGGTTAAATCAGTGTTCTGCTTTGCTCTGCTATACTTTCGCCGTGATGATTCGCCTGCCTGCTTGCGCTTGTTGCCTTTCCAACGTCTGTTCAGCCGCATTGTGATTATGTTTGCTTTGTGTTTGCATTGCTATGATGTTTTTGTTTATTGTATTGTTTTCCTTGTTAATTCCTATTACTAGTATTAAGTAGCTGTACCACCCTTGTTCGCCTTCTGCGACCGCATCTCTTCTACTTCATCGTCTTCCGCTGCTCTTCACGCCAGGGCTGGAGTACAGGTTTCTATTGGAGCGAGTTCCTTGAACTGCTCTGATTGCAACGCCTGCTCCCGTTCCGTTCGATCGCTCGAAACCGATTTCGATTACAGTGACGGCAACATCATCCTGGTAGGTGGGGTCGTTTGTACGTTTCTCGCGCGCCACCGTCTAGTTGTCGCGCTTAAACACACCCTTGGCGTCCGTGCGCACGTGTACCGCGTCGGGGTTGACGCAGGTCGGGATCGCATTCGACCATTTGCCGTTCTTGAGACACTTGAGCATTTTCGCCCCCCGCAACTCGAGACCGGCGTCGCATGTGAACGTGATGCTTTCGCCGATCGAGTAGTAGAACTTGACCGACGACATCCGGCCGCTGATGGCGGTGCCCGGGTACGAGCAGGCCTGCACACCTGTTTGGAGTAAAAAAAAAACATTAAGCAGGGATAAGTTGAAGAGAAAAAAAACTATAAAGATAGGCAAATAACTTAATATAAGGTATTTATTAAGTATTATATTGCAGGACATATTGAGTAAAATGTACAACCCAGCCAGCTTTACAATCCGAGAGGGTAACTTACACTTCGGAAGTCCTCCGGACCAGCGTCCATTATCCTGACAAGCGATGATCGGTTGACCCTGCATCATGTACTCAGGATTACAGTTAAACTGGACCACATCGCCCGCCCTGTACGGTGGTGTACCCTGCGCGTAGCCATTTTGTGGTGCTCCGGGATGGAAGCACTGTACCTCTGTGGAGAGAAAAATCGCACACCAAAGTGCGTATCATAAGCATAACACGCGTGCAAATTGTTCCACCATATGTTCCACCTACCGACACATGACGGGAAGGGTCCACCCCATTCGCCGGTAGGCAAACAGATTGCTTCACTCGGTCCCCTTAGTCCATACCCGGGTGGGCACGAGAAAGCCGCTCGGCCTCCCACCTCCCGCGACAGTATTGCGACACGTGGTGCTGAGCCGTTGCTGCTCGGCTGTATGGGTACCTCTCCACACTCGACACTTTCACAAACGGGCAGTGGAGCACTCCAATTGCCGCTCGGCAGACAGCTGATCTCCGGCGTTCCGATCAGTGCATTTCCGTTCGTACAGGAAAATAACACCCTCGTGCCCATCATCGTCTCAGCGGTGCTGGCCGACAGACCACGACGAACCTGAATTTCGTTGCAATGAACTGCCTGCAATGGTCACCAAACGAGACACCGATTGCGATGACGATCTAGTAAAATGTGATTCCGTCGATCACCTTACCTTTACGATCACTTCCACCGTGTGCGTGTGGCGTGCCGGTGTAACGCAGGTGAAGCTGCCCGAGTCATCCTTCACCGCGTGCATGATGCTGATACGAAACTCCAGCTGCGGATCTCGGCCCTCATCCGAACTCCAGCCTTCGGGGTATTTTCTAACAAACGTAAACTGTGTTAGAACCCCTAGATTTATACCGTCAAAGGGACACCAAACCTACCGATAGTCGTGACTAACGTTCCAGCGCGGATTACCGAACCGACGCATCCACAAACACTCGAGATGTACGGTGGTGCCCGGATATACGATCAGCTTGCCATCGTTGCTCTGCGCGATCGGACCGTTCTGGTGGCGTATCAGAATTGTTGGTGGTTTTTCCACTGCAATCGAGATTGAGGATGTCATTTGACTCTCCTGCCACATCTTGATAAAAGAAACAGAACTTACTTGCATAGTCATTCTCCTGATTCAACCCGAAACAGGACGGCTTCTGACCGCTCCACTCCGAACGAACGCACGTTCGCACGCTGGTCCCGATCATGGCATACTTTCCGATATCGACACACCTGTTGAAAAGAAAGAATAAGGCTTTTATGTTGTTTTGACTTTCGTACTGCTGTATGGAGTGAACTGGCAAATCATGAAGCTACATTGTCTTTTTCTATCACTGTACAGTCGTAGTATGAAGCTATAAAAGCTAGCTTTAGCTGCTATAATTATAGCACAAATAGTTTTCACATTTTGTGAAAAAAAATCACTTCTTATTTTATATGTGAACGATTTGCTAGATATATTTAAAATTGAAGTTGCATGAAAAAAGCAATTAGGAATTGTTTTAAATCTTGGTAGCTTCATACATTGCTTTTCATAAAATTTCAGTTTAAACGAAAGTAAAATATGTCATTAGAATACTTCTGATTTTGCTTTGTATATACACACCCAATTAAACCATTGCGCTAAGTTCAACCAAATTTCAATCGATGTCGAAATTTCTAGCACAAAACTCGTGTCCTTCAAAAATGACCCACTGGCTAACGCAATCTAATTTTTTCAATAAAAAAAAGAAAATCTACTTCACGACGCAAGTATATTGAGGCCGAAGCAGGAGCGTAAATGAAAAACAAAACTCCATCCCCGGGCCTGTCCATTCGGTGCCAAATTTCCATTTTCCGTAGTACGCACGCACCCACAGCTGGGTTTTAATTGGAAAATTGACAAATAACCGACCCGGCTTCACGGCTAGCTGCTACCCAGCGATTGCTGTAGCGTCACCAGCAGCGATTCATTTTCAATTCAATCTTTGCAATATGATACCGTCACCAGTGCCCACGCTTTGCCGCGACTGGCGTGGTATATCAAATTAAATCACTTTCTTGCCTTTCTGGCCGCTCGCTTCACCGAACAACGTAGGCTTTCAAATCCACGTCACCGTTTGGAAAAGTCAAGCAACTGGAGCAGCGTTTTTGCTCGAATTAAAATCGTAGTTTCCATTTCGATCGGGCTACTCGAGGCAATCGGATGCCTTCTGTGAATCCAAGCGCCAGCAAACCGTCACGCCGTCAGCCTTCGACTTCTTAATCAGATAAACTTTCCACCGAGGGCTTTCGGTGGACTCCTCGATACCTCCACGGGTAGTATATTATACTTTTTTATCCGTTTAGCCCGAGCCCGGTTCTCAACGCGCGTCAGTCAAATGCCATTTTTATGTCGATTACCAATCGAAGTGTGATGTTTGTTCAATCGCTGGCACAAAAGCTAACGAACCGTTCGACACCTTTCACACCGAAAGAGGAACCAGTTTTCTAGCAAATTTTCTCCGAGGAAAGTGAACCAGAAACTGGAAACAGCTACGACTTGAACGAAAAAGCCTGCACCGTCCAAAGGATGGTAGAGGCAACAAGATAAACAAACAAATAAACCAAAACTCATAAACACTAACAAACTGCCCGAACGTCAACGAGCCAGCGGGGATTCTCTGGTTGCCTCGGGACATCCGGCATCCGGTTGAGAAACAAAAACGGACAACATAAAATGAAGCACCATTTTACTGTTGACCGAATGAGCTTCCTAAGTTGCCGAAGTTAGTTCATTACGAGCGAAAATTTCGAGCTCAGCTCAACGCGCTAGATTCTGCGAATTAAAAGAAAACGGTGGAAACGAAATAAATAGTCACATCATTACGGCGACCCGTTCAGCTCGTTTTGAGGAAGCTTCCTCCCACCAAGGGCACTGGTACGAAACAAAAAAGAAAGGCAGAAGGCAAATCACTTTATTCGATAATGGTAATGGGACGACTAGAATGGGACGTCACAGAAAGGAAACGGGCTCACAAAACAGTTTCCAACGGCAACGTTATCACCATCGGAACCATCGAGCATTTGTGCAGCACTGGAGGAGGAGGCCGTCACGAATGATCGCCATTCGCTGGCTGTCTGTTTGGCCACTGATAAGAAGCAGCTGCTGCACGGCCACACCATCCCGGATCCTGTTGCACAGCGGAATATCGACCGTTTCCCGTTCGGTCAAGAGTCGCCGGATTTTGATCCGCGTACTGTGTAATGAAACATACTCAAAGAAACTTTAGGAACATATAAAAAAAATACCCCGAAGTTTGTTGCCACGCGTTCGATTGCGACGCACCAGTGCGAGCCAGTCGAAAACATCAAATAAAAGTCGCTTATTTGGCAGATAATATGTTTCCGCCTAAAAACGTGCAACGTGTAGCATTTGAACGCACTTTCATCTTTTGCGTTCACCGTACCAAACGAAGTGGAAATGGGCTAGTGACCAAGCGTATCACATATTTCTTTTATTAGTTGAATTCATTAGATATTATGGAGAACGCTTATTGTTGCTTTTCAATGCATTAAAGCTGGGATGAAATACTTTTTTTATTGCTGAAAGGAAATGTTCAGTTTGGTTCTGCTTCGAGAAACCTTATTAAATTATTTAGAATTTTAAGAATAACAAAGATTTTCACCACTTCATACCTTCTCTTGAAAGATAATTGAGAAATATGAAGAAATATTTTATATTTAATTATTATTTAATATTTTAATACAAAGTAAATATTGATTTTTTTTTAAATAAATGGTAAACTTATTTGAAATAAGCAACCCTGAAAAGCAAAGAATTACAATTCTTTTAATGACAACATAAAGATTACTTAAAATTTGTACCGAAATGATTGATATTCTATCTTCAAACAGCTAGTTACAACAAAGCTAATATTCGAAAATTCTAAAACAATCCAACCACGTTTAACCTGTTTCCAACAACAAAACCATTTTTAAATTCCGTTGCCCATGTGGTTTCGTTGCCCATAGTCCTTCGGTAAGCTTCACTAGCAGCAAATTCAATTGGCAACTTGGAAATTATCCCCACCACATCACTGAAAAAAAAACGCACTCACATACACACGCGCTACAAACTACCCCCAAGGATCAGCATCCAACCATTTTCAGTATCAATCCAAACGGCTACCGTATCGGTACAACCCTATATTCCGACGCGTTTCTCCTAGAAAACAAGTGGTTCGCACTCGATAATATTATACAAAAAGGCACTTCAAACAAGCATTTTGTACCGAACAGCCCCGGGAAGGTGTAGAGCCGTGCAGTACACTGTTTACAGGAACCACCAGAACACTCTTTCCCCACTCCCGTCCGGAAGTGTTCGTTCGCAATTAGAGCAGGAAAAATTAATCCAATCCAATCCAGCTGGCCCTTGCAAACAGTGAAACCCGTGCGCTACCGCGAGGCAAACAAATTTGTGCCAAAAAAAAAACAAAAAATCTGTTCCGAAAATTTGCATCGAAACTCGTTCGAAGTGCGCTGCGGGGCATCCGGCGGTACTGATTGAAGTGGTTTTTGGGCGAGCGCATAACATAACCGAACCGAAACAAAACGAAAGTGAAGTGATTCTTCCGTGCGGAATTAATACGATTTTCCCCGGGGCGGGGAGGGAGCCACATCACAAGTATTCCCAACTAAAATAGCCAAACTTTTTTGTACGTTCCACCATGGATGAAGTGCGCGAAAAGATGAAGAATTTTTTAATTAATTCCGACACGAGTGGCATCGAGTTGGGCGCGTTTCTAGCGAACCGGTTCCCGGCACCCTATACGCCCTATCTTGCCTGCCTTCCGCCGGTCTGCTGGACACGACAACCGGTGGTTGGGACGAGAAAAACGGTCCTGCTGCTGCTGCTGCTGCTGCTGCTCCTGTTCCTCGGTGCACTCTTCACCACGCCCATCGGCAGACGGGTACCCCTGCTGGCAACATTGTTTGCAAATGAAGATGTAAATGAGAAACGGAATTAATTTCGCGTAATGAACGCTTCCCGCAAGCAGTTTACATATTTTCGTCCAGCTCGGCTTTTCGTTTGAAGTGCATCGTGCAACTTCTTTGTGCAGCGAAATCTTGCCCACATTTCGATTCAATCGTTCATTTGTCTTTTCATTTTGTTCTCTCTTTTTCTCCGCAACTTACTTTCTCAGTGCCATATTGCTATGCCATCGCAGCTTCAGAAAGCATTCCGGCCACCGGAAAGCTGCGGGTTCTGTCGATCGGTACACGGAACCGTGCCACGGTTGGCCAACGTTGACCCGGCCGAATTTGCCAGAGACTACGCGTACCGCGGCGGGCCCGTGATTGTGACCGATGCGACCACCAACTGGACCGCAATAGAACGCTTCGACTACTGGTTCTTCAAGCGTGTGTACGAAACGCACGGCGACGGCCCGAAAGCGGAGCGCTGTCAGTTTTTCCCTTACCAGACCGGGCTGCGCGATATTCGGGAGGCACTTTCGCTGCCGGAACCGCGCGTTCGCTACGAACCGGGGACGAAACCGTGGTACTTCGGATGGAGCAACTGTGATCCGGCGATAGTGCGTGTGCTGCGTGAACACTACCAGCGACCATACTTTCTGCCCAGGGACTCGGAAAACAGTGCCATCGATTGGGTGTTCATGGGTGGACCCGGACTTGGGGCGCATATGCATGCAAGTTGGCTTAATATTTACCATTTAATGCGAACAAAAGTCCCTATAAAAATAGTTCAAAACAATTTGAATATCCATTAAATTTTTTCAGATGGCTTTTTTACAGCTCTTAAGTGCTATATTTTTTATAATCTCATTTTGCTTGTTCCAAACAAACATAAGGAAATATTTGTAAAAAACTAGATGCGAACACAACAATATTTTTATACTATAATGACAGTCAAATCTCAAAGAAAATAAATTTTTCGTCAAAATCAAACTAAATAAACCTCAAACAAATTAAAAACAAAATAATCAAAACGCTCAAGTTGTCAGAAAATATCGTTGCATATCGAAATACAGATTTTTTCTCCACTCTGCCCTAACCGATTTATTTTCCTTGTTATTGCTCTTATAGGTTGACAACGTGCGGCTTCCTTCATGGCAATCGCAGCTTAAAGGTGCCAAGGAATGGATTCTAGCACCACCACCAGAATGTCTTTATCAGTGCGAATTTCTTTCCGTCGTCGTGCATACCGGAGAAACAAGTATGTAGCTGTTGACATGTACTAACTAAACTATGTCCCAATATCTGTAATAATGCAATTTCGCGCTGCTTACAGTTGTTCTGGATACCAACAAATGGTACCATAAAACGAACGTACTACCAGGACCGATCAGCATCACCGTCGGTGCTGAGTATGATTAGGATGTATTCACTCACCTCGATATGATCGTCGTCCCCGGTGGAAACTCCACGATGTCCTCCCGAATTTCCAAATCGTTGTAGAAGCTGACCACGTGCGGTTCGTTGTTGCGGAACATGCAAGACCCGTTCGCCGATGGTAAACGGTGAAACAGTGGATCGTCATCGTCTAGCGCACAAACATAAATATGCCAAACAAATCAGGATAACTTAGTGTAGAAGTAAATAATAAAAAAACACGCTCTGTCTGCTTACCACAATTCATTGACCGACCGATCCACTGGCCATCCTCACAGATAATCTTCCAGGTCGTCTGCTCGCCCGTGATCGACGCGATGCAATCGAACGTAATCTCCGTGCCCGATGGGAAACCTTCGTCACTGCCTTCGTCCATCTGCTCACCGTTTTTGTACACCAACGAGCCGTGGATTTTGCCCGGTGGGCCACACTCTCGGCCATCGTTTTCGTCCTCGGACGAGGTCACGTTGTTCCCGTCGAGTACGATGATCGAGCTGCTGTCGTCGTCGCGTGACTTGCGTGACGAAATATAGCCACAGTTGATCGTTTCCGGTGTGAGCGAACCGAGGGCACAGTCTGGACGAAGGTAAGGTTAGGAGCAACGTCAAATGAAGCAGTTAAGCCGAACGTTTAGAAGACTCTTACCCATCTGTACTGACGATGCACTTCCCATGCCACTTTCGCACTGGATCATTACGGAGCTACCGTGGGCAATGGTCAACCCGGCACGATATCCTCCCTGAATAAGATAATCCATATCACGCACGCATTAATCCAGGAGCATATAGACCAAATGATTTCAACAAACGATACCTACCTGATACATCGCATGCATGATCGGTGGAAGCACACAGGGTGCAGGCAAACATTCGGGCATTGAACTGACAGCCCACTCTCCGTTCCAACATCGTAAATTTGAGGGTCCCTGAAAGATAACCCAAGTCCCTCTAACCTTACTGGCTTCTTAGCGTTCAACAACTACAAACCTGTGTGTTATATCCATGATCGCACTGGAAGTTAATCATTTTCCCGTTCTCGATCATCTCCATCGGTGTCAGCGAAGCCGTCATCGGTCGAACCGCATCGATCGTGGTTAGGTCCACGGACGCATCGTAGTACTTCCCATGTTCGGTCGACGGTACGAAGCAGGGTTCTATGGAACAAAACAAAAAAGAATAACATTGAACGAACGATTCAAATAAACGTCGCTCCATCGCGGCCCACTCACTCATGCTACAAGTCGGCTTCGTTGGCTTCCAGCGGCCCCGCACACACTTGGCCGTCGCGTTCGGGTTCACAATGTTCGACACGTAGCCCTTCGTGCACGTCACCTTCACCATCGTTCCCGGGCCGAACGTTTCGTTCGGATCCTTACCCGGCCGTACTATCTCCAGCTGTGCGTACGGTTCACTCGCGAGCGGTTCACACGGCCCCTTAAACTTTACCTTCCGCGCCGGATCCATACTGTCCACGTCCGTTTGGTTCTGCTGTGCCTTCCGGTTCCGCTCCTTCTGGGCGCGTTTCGTATCCTCCGCCGAGGTGTCCCGCTTGCGGCGTATGATTTGCGACTGTAGCTTCTCCATCAGCGCGTACGGGTCGTCTTCCGGCGGTGGCTCGGTGCGATTCCGTCCGCGGTAGTGTGCCGGCCCACGGTACTGATTGCCCTCGTTCCGGTGGGCGGGCGTCACTTCCGACGCAAACTGCCAGCTCGTGTGATACCGCCCGGTCAGTGGCGGTGGAAAGTAGTTGCTGTAAATGTCATTCTCGTTCAGATGGTCCGGTGTGCGGTTCGTTTCCGCGCTCTCGACAAAGTCCAGCCGGTAGCGTGACTGCTCGTTTATGTCCGGGATGGTGATCGGTGGTGGAAGCTTCGTCTTCCGTGCCTTGCCACCGCCCTTGCCTTTGTGGGGTCGTGGCCGGCGGGTGGCCGCCGGTAAAGGACCGGGTGTCACTAGCGGCTTGCCCGTTTCCGACTCACGCCCATTCTGCATGCCTCTGTTGCGGCTGACCGGATCCGAATCCGGATACGAATGCCAACGTCCATCCTGCACGTGTATGTCGTCGTGTGTTGGCATCGTGCGCGCCTTGTTGAAACCGAGCAGGTTCTGCACGTAGTTGCGATACTTCGCCTTGATACGTTCGTAGTACTTGCTGTACGCTTTCTCCACGTCCGACAGCTCGCGCCGCTCACGGACCATCGCCGTGCGGTACGCACTCCTCAGCATCGCATTACGGCTCGCCTCAATGCCACGCTTTGCGCGGAAGCGTTGAAAATCTTCAAACGTGTAGTGACGCTTCGAGGAAAGCTGACCCCGGTACGGAACGACGGGTACGGCTCGCTTCACCAGCTCATGTTCACGGTACGCCTCGTGTTCCTCCAGCTTACGCTGCAGATAACGATAATGTTGCTTCAGCTGATTCGACCGCTGGAAGCGCATCTGCAAATCCAGAGAACGTCGGCGTCGATTCCACCGCAACCGTGGATGCTGGCCCGGGATACAGATCGGTAACTCCGTCGGACTCCACTTGCCACCGATACAAGTCGCACCCGGTGGACCCGTCTCAATCACGTACCCCTTGTCGCATTCGTACATAATCTGCTTGTTGTTGATCACCTTCCTCACGTACGGCCGATAGTCGTACAGACCCATGTTGCCCACCAACAACACCTTCCCATTGGGAATGTAGCCCGGAAACTGGCAGTACACCTCCGTACACTGGGGCATCTCGCCGGTCCAGTTGCCGAACGAGCAGATCAGCACGTAGTTATTCGGATCCGGGATCGGTTTGCCACCCGGTGCGGTCAGATTGTACCCATCCTTACACTTGAACCGTGCCCTCATACCGTGCTCCGTCTTCGGTGCCAACACCATGCCGAACTTCGGTGGCTTTGGCATTGTCTTGCAGCGCGCCGGGGCACACCGTGGGATAACACTCCACGTGCCATTGTTGCAGGTCGGTGGAGACAGCGATGAGAACGGGAACTCGTAGTGTTCGTCGCAGATCACCTCCAACACGGTGCCGTGCTTCACCTTCGAGCTACTCCCGCTCGTCGGCACCACCGTCGTGGCGTTCACATCGATGTCGAACTCGATCGGGATCACCTGGCCCTGCGATATCGAAGGGACGACGCACGGTGCCAAACACTGCGGAAGCGGATAGCGCCAACGGCCATCAATCTGGCACACGGAGGAGGTATTCCCAACCAGTAACATCTCCGGATGACATCGGAATATTATGCTCGCCCCAAGCCCGGTTCCACTCTCGATGTTCTCTAACCAGCCGTTATACAGCGTTCCCGGATGACCACAGTTGATCTCTGGTGAAGGTGAAACGTAGCATTAAGCAATGAATTTTAAAACCAAAACTCTTTTACCAACCTTTACAGGCAGGAAGCGTCCCTGTCCATCGCTTATCTGCGCCACATCGGCGAGAACTTTCGCCCACAAGCGTGTATCCATAGCGACACTCGTAGCTAACCACGGAGTTGTACGACGTACTGGTGTAGATTGCTTTACCATTTCTTGGATTTTCTGGTGATGGACACTGAACAGAGGTAACCACTGTAAGGAGAAGTACATTGTTTAACTGGAGCATTCTTTGGGAGACAAAAACAAAATACTATTCATGAGATTTTTCATCATTACTTTAGCAGTTAACATCTGTTACTTGAATCTATTAAGTTGAGACTTAAAGGAGACACTCCTGTTTATTACACTTTAAACACTGAATACTCATTACTAATCTTCAGCATCGATATGGATCTATCTGAAATCGAACTTTGAAATACACCTCAGATATACACTCTTGCATAATTTATTTAAATTTAAATAAAAACAACTTTATGTATTGGTAAAATTGATGTGAAAAAGAAGATAATACTTCACCATTATTGTCCGGTTGTTTATAAATGTATTGTAGGTGTGCAAAACTTTCACCTACACAAAACAATTGACTTATAAATAAAAAAAAAATATTCTTCATAAATAACAAAAAATTAAAACAATTTCTTTCCTGTGTACCCCCAAAACGAATGAAACAAACGCTTGAACTAGAAACTAGAAAACAAACAACTGATGAGTGTTAGGAGAGTATGAAATAGAAGAAGAAGGTGCGTACTGTACAGTGAATATGCATACTGGTGGGCAGGCGCAGTTTGAGGACGAAAAGCAGCTCACTACCGAATGTTTCCCTCGCGTCTCGGTCCTATCCGATATCGGTCTCACCGACGGTGCCATACGTGACAAAACTAACACCTAACCTCACTAATTGGCAGCCGCGGGAAACGCGACAGTCACAGATAAACGCATTCCAAAACAAACCGCCCTCCCATCCACCACCGCCAATCACTAATACTCGCGTGCGTACCGTGCCGTTCGCTTCATTTTGTTTAACACCTTCTTCTGCTCTTTCATTCTGCCGGGTTGAATAATGTACCAAACGTAAGGGGCAAAATAAACCGCGACAATAAACCGCAATTTGGTTGAAACGTTACGCTTTTTTTTGTTTTTTTTTTCAATACTGTTTATCGGTCGCGTCTAATAAAATCGCAATAAATTTAAAACAAAAAGGGAAAAGAAAAGGTACGATGGTACGATAAGCAACACAACTCAAGCTTCCCGAGGTTCGTCCGTACGGTTTCCTCATCTTCCCACTGCTAAATTGCGGCCGCTGCTGCTACAGCATGTACGTCCCCTCGCCCAAACGGCAATGGCGTGCCGAGGTGAATTGTTAAACAAAATGAAACGAAATGAAACAAGTATTAGAGATTGCGGCAATGAATTTATTCAAGAAATAAACGTCACACTTGAGTACAGGTTTAATCGCGTGCCAAGACTTATGTGACAGTTTCGGTGCGTCTGTACCGTCTCTATGTTTTTCTTCTTCTGCTTCTTCTTCTTCTTCGAGTTACCACCCGCGCATACCTTCAAACATGTCGGCATGTTGATGGTCCTAGAGATGATGACCCATTAAATGTTCTGTCGCGCTTCCTACTGTCCTTTTTCTCTCTCTCTCCCTCTCTCTCTCTCTCTCTCTCTCTCTCTCTCTCTCTCCATCCTGCTCTGACCGATCTACTTGCACACAAACACTGTCTCTAGGTAGGTTTCTAGTAAATTCAGAGTGATATACTACTCTACGGCTCGTCGCTACTACGTAAATACTTGCGTTGAATATATGTCTCTCGTACGCGTTCCCTGCTCAACTCCTCAGCTCCTGCGCGCTGAACGCTTGATTAACTCCCTAAAACGCACACACAAACACGTACACAAAGCGAAATGGGAAATGGGTGGCAAAACGGGTGAACCGATCGCTCCGCGTGCTGTCGTTGGCTAATTTTAAGAATGATAAATTTTGATGCAGCGTGCTTCGTAACTCTTTTTGCCAAGCCAGTTAGTGTTCGGTTCCGGTCGCCGCGCTTTGCCTCATTGCGACCACCGGCATTGCCTCATTTGCCTCATCATAGCGTGTGCGGTTGCGTAAGTTATGATGCTGTTTACTGCTCGTACAAGCTAAACTATGTGCCACGCGTTACGCTGACACCTGACTCAACCCCCGAAAGAATCGTGTCTAAAACCGGGAACCGGAACCGATCCGAATTACTCAAGGAGAGAGAGAGAGAGTGTGTGTGTGAAACCGGATGAAGGGAGAGATAGAGCAAAAGAGCGTAGGAAGCATACAAGAAGCCCTAAAAGGTACTCCGCTACTTTTGCTAACGCAAACGAGTTTCGAGGCGTCCTTGCGAGTGCGAATGGTGAATTGGTGAAATAGTATCCCTTTTTATTTGTCAGTGTAACTTGGACCCACTTCGGCCATGTGTGTTCTGTGCCCGTCATACAGAGAGACAGAGAGGGTGGGAGGAAATCTAGTCGGCCGCAGGTTGAGCTAACGTAGGGCGGATTTAGTTTGTGTTAGCGGAAAGGGGGAAAAAAACGTGCAATGACGTATTAGTAACGAAGGAAGCGGAAGCTTTGGCGCGCGCAATAACTTGCTACAATTGCACGCAACACACACACACACACACACATTCATACACACAACACAATAGCACAATACTAAGGCGTCTACTTACGAACACAGGTCGGCAGTTCCTTCGGTGTCCATGATCCATCGGCTTGACAGTAACGTTCGGCGCGCCCGACCAGCTCGTAGCCTTCACCGCAGTGATACGTCACCTTTCCACCGAACGTGTAGCTCTCGCCCGCATGCCACCCGTGGGCCGGATCCGGTGGTTGTCCACAGGAACGTGCTAGAATTTGGACAGAAAAACAGAAAAGTTAGGTTAAAATCTCCCAATCACGCAAGCAATCATTCCCCTCTCCGTGGAAGATACTAACGTTCGCATGAGATGTCCGGTCCGTACCAGCTCGCCTGTCCGTCAACGGCCAAACATTTGGCCCTCGGAAAGCCGGCCGTAGCGTAGCCCGTGTGGCAGTGGTACTGCACCGTCGAGTCCAGATCGAAAGTGGCCTGCTCCGGCAAGGCCGAATGTCTCGCATGCTCGATAGTCGGTGGTTCCAGACAGTAGACTGGCGTTTACAAGAGAGGTCAAAGAACCAATCATAAAGTAGATTTTAATCATTTAATGTATTCATTTTTATCTTTGAGATGTAATTTATGTATTAAAATTGTCTAATTCACTCTCTCAAATTTATCCCTAATTTTCCAGACGTTGATGAACGTACAAAATTAGATAACTCAACTTATTCATTGTTCACTCACATTTATATTTGATATTATGATTATAGCTCATTTTGATTCATAAACCAAACAAAAAAAAAGATTAATAAAATATTCATTAAAACTTCTTTATTATGTCTAAAGAGTATGACTCTTTCGATAATGACTTTCGATAAGAGTATGACGATAATCAAAAATGGAAAAGATTTAAAAAATCTTAAAACTTAACATATTTGGTAATATCTAAAAAAATTGTATCAAACGAAAAAAAAACTCTTTTATTTTAATGAAATAAAACGAGAATATTTGTAAAATATTTTTAAAAATTCAAACATTCATAAATCTATCATCTTGACATTCTCTAATAGACTCTCCATACAAAAAGCTAATAATGAACTATTCATTCTGCGTGAGTTGATCCAATAAACCGTTCCTCTTCACCGTACTTACTGTTCTGCTTGCAAACCGGTTCACTGCCAGCCCAGCTGCCGTCCGCTTGACACAGCCGACTCTGCAGCCCAACCACGTGGTATCCATGCGGGCAAGTGTAGGTGGCGCGCGATCCAAAATGCTTCCCGGACAGCGTTACCGAACCGAGGCTCGGTTGGGCCAGATCCGGACACTCGCGGTCCGGCTTGATGCAGGACATACCGCACGCCCCATCGCACAGACACTTCTTTTTCTTGCTCTTGCAGTCCTCGTCCGACGAGCACTTGCGCAAACACTTCTGGCCCTGTGAGGAATACGGGAGCGAAAGAGTGAACCAGAGGAATTAATGTCGAATATGTGTCAAATCGTTCATACAATCGGTCGGAATGCACGGGCGAAACTTACCAGCAGCGTCGCCTGCTCCTCATCGCGCGGACACTCGGTCGACGGTGAATTCCGCGGATTCTTGTACACCCGGCCGTCATCGTCCGCCTCGGACGACTCTTCGTCCTCGTCCCACTCGGAGTCGTTCTCGTCGTCGGCCTCGGTGACGGCTGCCGTTGGGACGCAGTAAACTACGCAGTGGGGGG